>JAXGGA010013615.1:0-34662 GCA_038373865.1 Uloborus plumipes
CGTTGCACCTCACGGAGGAGTTGTCAACGCCATTGCCCAGGCAACCGACTCAAATATAACCAGCCGCATAGAGGAGGAGATGCGTGAACTTTCTAGGCAAATTGCAGCAATAAAGATGGGGTTTCCAATCTACATCTGAAGGTCGATACTCCCGTAGTAAATCTCGCCACCGCCAAGCACGAGAACGTAATAATGTGAGCCCGCGCCGATTCAGCCCTCGAAAATCCAGCCCTCATTTTAGTATCGAAACTTCTCCTTTTTGCTTCTATCATCTAAAATTTGGTTCAAGAGCACATCGATGCAAGTCCCCATGCACATGGTCGGAAAACGAGAACGGCGGCTATTAGCGGCGACGGATAGCTGCCTACCTGAGGGAAGTCGCTTACTTGTGACGGACCGTTCATCAAAGATAAGATTCCTTATTGACACCGGATCCGATCTATGCGTGTACCCACGATCAAAAGTTATGAAACGGCTACCTACACTGCGATGCAAAAGTTTAGACAAAATGCAAATATATGAATAAAAAGAAAACTATTCAGCGAAATTCTTTCAAATTTCTACTGCAGGTACACAATATGGTCCCAAATACGTGTCTGGAGTTTTGAAAAATATAACCGAAACGAAAATCGGAAATTACAAAAGACATTTTTTTTTCACTGCTGCAAAAGTTTAGACAAAAGTCAGACTTTATGCAAATATCCCTTGAAATGTGATTGGTGGAGGTAAAGCGGGACTTTATTCTTCAAATATAAAGCTCAGAGATTGCTGAATGAATAATAAAAATCCCAAAAGCTCTGTAAATCGCGTGTAAAGAAGATGAGAAAGTTTCGAATCCGAAATTTGAAAATGACCCTACTTTATTAATTTTTTTGTCTTTAAATCGGCTCTAGTATGGTAGTACATTGTTTTTTACTTCATGGAGAGCAAATTCAGACATGCGTATCCGTCAATAAATCCAAGAAAAGTTATATTTCTTAAGGATGAAGGAATTGAAGAAACGGTTCGAGCTGACGATTCGCCCCTTATTCCTACAAAACTTCAACCTGGGTCAAAAACAGCACGTGACTACATACGTAGATTGAAAACTGAATCGGAATGCATAAAAAAAAAACAAAGAATTGTACTTGGGCCTTTTCGGACAGAGTGTTCCAAGTAAGCAAATTTTAATGGTAAAAGCAGCACAGCATATGATCACTGGATCTTTTCTCAAGCCCCGCTAATAGAATTATAATCCATCTAGGCCATCCCAATTTTAATAATTTTCATCAGAGAAAGTAGCATTCATTTTTTAGTCACGATGATACATATGTAGCTTTCCAAATTAAAATCTGACTCATTTGGGACACTCTGTCCGAAAAGGCTCAAGCACAATTCTTTGTTTTTTTAATGCATCCCGATTCAGTTGTTCATCTACTTATGCTGTCACGTGCTGTTTTTGACCACGGTTGAAGTTTTTTAGGAATAAGGGGCGAATCGTCAGCTCGAACCGTTTCTTCAATTCCTTCATCCTTAAGAAATATAACTTTTCTTGGATTTATTGACGGATACGCATGTCTGAATTTGCTCTCCATGAAGTATAAAACAATGTACTACCATACTAGAGCCGATTTAAAGACAAAAAAATTAATAAAGTAGGGTCATTTTCAAATTTCGGATTCGAAACTTTCTCATCTTCTTTACACGCGATTTACAGAGCTTTTGGGATTTTTATTATTCATTCAGCAATCTCTGAGCTTTATATTTGAAGAATAAAGTCCCGCTTTACCTCCACCAATCACATTTCAAGGGATATTTGCATAAAGTCAGACTTTTGTCTAAACTTTTGCAGCATTGAAAAAAAATGTCTTTTGTAATTTCCGATTTTCGTTTCGGTTATATTTTTCAAAACTCCAGACACGTATTTGGGACCATATTGTGTACCTGCAGTAGAAATTTGAAAGCATTTCGCTGAATAGTTTTCTTTTTATTCACATATTTGCATTTTGTCTAAACTTTTGCATCGCAGTGTATATCTAATTTTGAACTCAACGCGGCCAACAATTCAACAATAAGAACTTACCGATCAATCAATTTGTCGCTGGACATTGGTCTTCGGAAAATGTTCTCATGGCGCTTCATTGTGGCAGACGTTTCTGTTCCAATTATTGGATCTGACTTTTTATCCCATTTCAACCTGTTACCTGACTGCCGCAATAAGAGATTAGTGGATGGAGCCACGGGGTTACATGTTCCAGCGCACACTGAACTGACAAAGTAACTTAGTATCAAACTTTTGAAGCACCGCCCCTCGCCATTTACAGAAATATTGGATGAATTCCCGGACCTCAAACGCCCGTCTGGAACACCTCGAGAAGTCCGTCACTCGACAAAGCATTTTATACGCACCACACTTGGTCCACCCGTCTCTTGTCGTCCACGGCAGTTGGCTCCCGATAGACTAAAAATTGCAAAAGACGAGTTCGAAACCATGATCAAAGAAGAAACTGCCCGGCGTTCCGAATCCCCATGGGCTTCGCCATTGCACCTAGCTCCTAAAAAATCTAATGGGTGGCGCCCTTGCGGGGATTACCGCGCCTTGAACTACCGTACAATACCTGACCGCTATCCTGTCAGGCATATTCATGATTTTTCGAATGGAATTAAAGGGTGCAAAGTTTTCTCTGTTATAGACCTAGTTAAAGCATTTACGCAGATTCCAATCAACCCAGAGGGAAACCCCGTTATCCTTTAGTTCTATCTTCTGGTTTTCATCTCGCTCTGGTCGTCAGGCAGCGGCCGTGTTGGAGTTTCTCCGTGCGACTGGTCTTTACTGAACTTTCTTGCGGACGAGCCATGTGGACGATTTCCTCCTGGGCCTTCTGGCCATTTTGACTCCCTAGTACTATAGACTGTGGCAACAGAGAATGGAGTATTGGAGGCAAAGCCGCTCTATTCCGGCGTTAGGTTATTCGAACAATAATGCAGACAGAGTACAGGCCGATCCCTTTCAAAAAATACTTCGTACAAGGTGAACAAGCTATAAAACATTATATACATATATACAAATATGGCAAAGTGGTTCCTATTTTATTCAAAATGGGTAGATTTTATGTTTACATACTCGAGGAATAAAATTATGCAGTACTCAACCTATAAGTACTTAGAGCCTAGCACAGATCCAGTTCATCGGTAGCTATGATCTTCAATTAAGCAGATAAATATTTCATTAAGGTACATTATTTTCTTTTAGTTGGCATGAGGTAGTGAGATTAAACTAATTACATTCCAAACATTAAACACATTTGAATAACTTTTGATTTAAACAAATAACATGAAAATTGGCAAACTTTGATAGATGTTATTTACAAACTAAGATCGGAAGGGGGGGGGGGTCTTCTAAAGTATTGACGGATAATGTGTCATCGACATAGGAAGTATTAAATAGTATTTTTGATGCTGTGTTGCAAAAAAATTGGCCTCTTCTTGTGTAAATAGTACATTGTGTGTATTGTAAAATATGGAGCATTTGAAGTTCCATAAGTAAGTTTGTCTTTAATCTAAGAATCTTCATTTTGGGGGCTTTTCCATACATCTCCAAGCATAGTGAGTCTCGATGCATATTCATTAAAATTTGAAATCTTAATGCAGTGTTATGCCCTGATATGTAATAAATTTTTATGCTGTGATGGCTAATTAATACTATTATTATATATCAGTTTTGGTTTGCTGGATATTTTGCACACCACTTGTGCAATGACATACCACCTTGTTCAAGTAATTCTCCCTAGTAAAAATGAACTGTAGAGATCAATAAAAATTAATTATATGGGGAAATGGATTACAGATATCAGTACTGTTAAATCAGTAGAGACCTATTGATATCAGTAGAGATCAATACAAGATCCATCTATGGATCTGTAGGATCTATGGATATCAATAAAGATCTGTAGAATCTTCTAGTGATATCAATAGAACAAAACCGTAGAATCTATGGATATCAATAGAGATCCGTAGATCTTGTTCAATTGATATCAGTAGATTTCTACTGATATCAATAGAGATCCGTAGATCTTGTTCAATTGATATCAGTAGATTTCTACTGATATCAATAGAGATCCGTAGATCTTGTTCAATTGATATCAGTAGATTTCTACTGATATCAATAGAGATCCGTAGATCTTGTTCAATTGATATCAGTAGATTTCTACTGATATCAATAGAGATCCGTAGATTTTGTTCAATTGATATCAGTAGATTTCTATTGATTTAGCTCTATTGATATCCGTTGGCCATTTCCCCGTAGAATTTTTTTTATTGATTTCTACGGATCATTTTTAGTAGGGCGCGTAGTGAAATTTTTCCCCAATGCGCGCTGACGAGCTGACTTCGTTCGCCATTATTATTCTGCACTGATGTACTGTACTATAAATACTTTAAGAATTTTTTAAAACGTGCGAGGCGAGCTATCTACGGCATCGCCAGAGAAAGGTGACATTTTCGGAAGAATGGCGGGGGGAAACAGCTGCCACTTTCGACTACTGTTTACTCCTAATGCTGCGCGAATTAAGTAAACGGAAACTGCTCATTTCCATAACCGTCAAAGGTTTAAATATAATCAAAAAAGAAAAAAAATCAGGTAAACTTTCAGAATTCAGCTGCCTAATTTTGCCAAAATAACCCTCGTAGCACGTTAACTGTTTTTTTTTATCGACTGTTTGAATTCGGTACATTTAATTCGGACACTCTATACACAATTAGTAAAGACTATCATTCTTAAAATTGAACAATAATTTATTTTGAATAACTTTATGCTTAGTTTCGCTTTGGGGATACAGAATTGAGTACTAACCCCAAGCGAAGAAGTCAAAAGGCACTAGATCAGGTGATTTTGGTAGATTGAAGGCTGTTTTCCTTGTTTTCGCTGATACAGCTAAGGCACCTCGTCAATGCCTATCATTTATTCTAAAGTGAGATTATCTTCCAGCAAATTACCAAAGAAGTCCGTACGTAACTGCTTTTATAGAAACAGATCCTTTATTTTGAAATACCTTGTACTATAATTATGTGTATTTAATACCTAAATTTCAATTGAAATGACTTACTTCGTATTATTGCAGCAACTTTCGATGGTCTAATGTACGAAGGAAAACCAGAACCAAGAGCCAGGTGGAGCAGATGTTGCAAAATGAACTGATACGATATGAGATTTTCGAACAACGCTTTGTTGCTTTTATACATGAAAGCACGTCGTCTTAAACTAGAATACTTTTTAGAAATTCGAAAAGAACCGATTTAGAGACAGTTTCAACCATCATCAAGACTACATCCGGAACAATCGACCAATCACTTCGTGTCAAAAGAAAAAAAAAAAAGAACAAAATTAGGAACTATTTTTGAAATTTAATTTATTTTTGCTGTTTTTTCCATTGTGTTTTTATTTATTGAAAGAAACGAACAAATATAATGAAGATTAATTTGTCTTATATAACTAATTATTCTTTGTTGTTATAATGAGAGTTTTATGACATAGTTAATAATATTATGAAGATTTTACCTAGATGTTACAAATTATTGTACAAATACTGTAAATAAAATTCTTTAGAAGTATTTCACACGCCTTTCCCACCCTTGTTTGTAGCATCTAAAAAAAGTATGTTATTATAGCAACTGGTTGCTACGTTGTAAAAAAATAACTGGTGAGAATTTGAGTAAAAGGATTAATTTGTGCTAATCTAGAAAGATAACTGGTTTCTTAAATTTAGTAACAGCTTATGGGCTGAAATTGTCTAACCTCAATCAAGCAGAGCAACTCAAGCGCCGGCCACCTGGTCTAGTGGTCAGAGGAGAGTGACCGGGAGGAGGAAGCCCCAGGTTCGAGTCCCGGTTCGGGCATGGATGTACTATCTCTCTCTCTCTCTGTCTTGTTCTTTTTTTTGTGTGAATGTGTTGTTGTTCTGTGAATGGTTGCCTACCCAAAAACGCATGTGTGTTGGCGAGTGGTTTCAGTAACAACAACAACGTTTGAAGCTTAGGCAGTATACTAGACATCAATTTAACTTGACACTCAACGTCACTACGGGCGGAGCCAATAAGTGCTCACGAGCAGTCAGCGATCTCCTCTAATTCACCAAGTAGGCTGCGACGTTTTATCCAGCTCGTTTTTCATAGGCTAACGCTTTCATAGTCACGCTGACGTCACGATATTGTTGTCAGGAAAGGTTGCAGTGTAGTATAGTTTTTTTCAATGCGATTTTGTATACATACTAATGTTACCACGTGTGCACTTTTGGAACAAAATTTTGGATAATTCAGCTCCTCTTATATCGAAGCCTTAGGCTAGTAAAGAAGAACGAGAGGATTTCTAAGAAAATAGCTCAACCTAAAAATAAAAACTTAAAAAAATAGTATAGCGAAAAAAAAGTGTATGAAAGGTAAAATAAATAAAAAAAAAACATTTGCGGCCGAATACGGAAATTTTTGGGAGGTCACAGTGACCTCCCATCAGGGCACTCCTGGCTCTCAATTGAAGTATTAGTAAAAAAATTTCCTAGAAGTTCAGTGGTTATCTCGTCAAAATGTTCTCAAGCGTTTCAAAACTTTTTTAAACGCAGTTGTCACATCAATTCAAAACAGGTTGACTCAGTCAATGTGGTAACCCTCCCATTTATCATCACCCGAAGTTCAAAATAATTCTAAAATTCCAACACAATTTCCACGAATTATTCGTGGAAATAACAAATTACGAAATACTAGTAAAAAGAAATTTCGATATAACAGTTTTAGATGTCAACATTGTACAGCAATGGATTGATAAATTACTGAAATATCATTAAATTCAGTGTCATGTTACGCAATTCCCAACTTAACTGTCCTTTAGAAAGTATTTTCTTTGCAATATTTTTTTTAAGCATTAAGAAACAAGAAGTTCTGTCAAGAACTAAACGAGCCTACTTTCCCGTACATCGACATCGGCATTCTCGCATCTGATCATTATTCTCTTGATTATCTGAGACTTAAAATTATGTCAAACATACCTTTTTAGCACTTAGAGCTGATTTCGAAAAGCAAAATATACCCCTTTCATCAGATGAAATAGACACGTAAAAAGTAATTAACGAATAAATAAAGTTTTGTCGCACCTTTTAAAGAGTGTAACTGTTACAGTTCCTCCGTAGAAAAAATCCTCCATCGTTTTCAAAAAGAAAATAATAATAATAATAATAATAATAAAATAAATAAATAAATAAATAAAAGTACAAAGAGCATCAAAACACATTTTATCAAAGAAAGAAAAAAAAAAAGAAAAGAAAAAAAAAAACTCGTCCGTTAATAAAATGTCTCGAATTTCACTTTTAATCCGTTGCCAGTTGTTAAATATAAATAAAGAATAAAATGTTCTCGTGAATGAAAAATTTTTGTTACAAAAAAAAACATCGTCTGCCAAAAAAAAAAAAATAATAATAATAAATAAAATAAAACAAATGAATAAATAAACAAGAAATCGTCTGCACAGTCAGTAATTTTTTTTTCTGAGCCTGCATTTTCGCCATGTTTGCGGAGTCGGAGTCGGAATCAGAGTCCTCACAGAAGATTACTCAGAAAAGTACGTTACAAACATTATTTATCAAAACCATTTTCTTACAAAGTTAGGTTGAAGGAAATCTGACTTTAAGTTCAGGATCAACATTCAACTTAAATTCCCCGTAGACGCTAATGTTAATTTTTTTTCTGAACGGTTCAATATTGAACGAAAAATGGTTCAAATCAAAAAGCGAAATATGGGAATGTATGAGAAAGCCTCTCCGAGATCTTTCAAACAAATAAAAGTTTATTCCATTCGGACGGTTCGCTCAAAAGTTATTAGGTGGGGAAAGGTTGCTTAAACGGTTCAATGTTGAACGAAAAAGTGTTCAAATTTAAAATTTAAATACGGTAATGAAGTATCCTTGCTGAGATCCTTCGAACAAAAAAAAGTTTATTTAAATCGGACTGTTCACTCAAAAGATATTAGGGGTGACAGCTTGATTGATCGGTTCAATGTTGAACGAAAAATTGTTCAAATCGAAAATGTAGATACGGGAATGAAGTATCCTTGAAAAGATCTTTCGAACAAAAAAAAGTTTGTTCAAATTGGATTGTTCACTCAAAAGTTAGCATCGCGGGACCGGTTGTTTGAACGGTTCAAAGTTGAACCAAAAATTGTCCAAATCGAAAAATCAAATATGGGAATGAGCTGCACTCGCTGAGATCTTTCGAACAAAAAAAAATTTATTCCATTCGGACGGTTCACTCAAAAGTTATTAGGTGGAGAAAGGTTACTTAAACGGTTTAATGTTGAACCAAAAGTGTTCAAATTGAAAATTTAAATACGGTAATAAAGTATCCTTGCCGAGATGCTTCAAACAAAAAAAAGTTTGTTTAAATCCGACTGTTCATTCAAAAGTTATTAGGGGTGACAGCTTGATTGAGCGGTTCAATGTTGAACGAAAAATTGTTCAAATCGGAAATGTAAATACGGGAATGAAGTACCCTTGAAAAGTTCTTTCCAACAAAAAAAAGTTTGTTCAAATCGGACTGCTCATTAAAAAGTTAGTATCGCGGGACCGGTTTTTTGAACAGCTCAAAGTTGAACCAAAAATTGTTCAAATCGAAAAATCAAATATGGGAATGAGCTGTACTCGCCGAGATCTTTCCAACAAAAAAAAGTTTGTCCAAATCGGAATGTTCATTCAAAAGTTATTAGGGGGGACAGACAGACCGACCGACTGACACACAAATTCCCCATCTCAATACCCTACTTTCAAATTTTTAATTTTTCGATATTCATTTTACCTTTTCATTTTTTTAACTTGGCGATATTTTTTGGACTTGGCGATATTTTTTTAACTTGGCGGGATTTTTTGGACTTGGCGATATTTTTTAGATGCATTAAGCTACTTTTAATACTTTTTTCGTCTTTCTTTTATTTTTAACGGGAAAGTAGGCTAAAAAGTGATTCATACATATTGCTCATCGGTAATATTCTTGCCACATAACAGAATAAATAAATAAATAAATAAAATACAGCGTTTGAGTTAAGGATGGTTTCTCGTAATATTTCTTGCGCAAGATATTTATGAGTTTCTGTCCGCTGGTTATATTTTTCAGCCATGTCGAGCCCGCTTAACGGAATAGCCATTTTGCCACGGAGAAAAGTTTTAATAAGCGAGATATTCCATTACCCGGGATCAAAGTAACGCATTACAATGGTTTGGTACATTGAAAACGTATTATATTAAGCGGGATATTATTTTAACTAATATTCCAATAAGCGGGCTCGACTGCAGTGCATACCAGAACTTTGAAAAAGTTTCTCCGAAACTGAAAATTAAGAGTTTTTTTTTTTTGCCACAGTTGATTACACTGCTTGCAGACTACACCCAAGCAAACTACACCTGGGCCAATAAATGGGGTAAGAAAGAGCAATAAACTCAGATTTTAAATCAATAATAATTTCTTTTTCTAATTTAAAGAAAAAGAAATTGTTTAAATGCGCCACTACTGGTGCCGAGTTAGAAGTGATATCATTACAAATCATTACAGTACAAAAATTGCTAAAATCATTTATTGCATTCAATGGTTCGAAAGATGTTTCAACACGTCCGAGAGCTTTATATTCTGCTGCCTAAAAATAATTCACATCAATTGTGTATGCTTTGTGCCTCCGGCATTTTTGTCCTCAATCGTATGGCTTCGTACAGAGGGAGACCAGTGAAAAAGGAAATACCAGTTAAAGTTTCCACATCAGCTACTCTCGCAACATTTCTTTCTATAACAGCTTTTCCAGTCTGAAAACAAAATTAACCCTACATTATTTCATACAAAAATTATTATAATAGTAGGTGCAATCTCCACAAAATTGTTATTTTGCAACCAAAACTTATGAAAATTCAACTTTTTACGAGGAGTGCACTTTCGCATTTTTTAGAATTTTTTTTTTTTTTTTTTGTTACGTTGTAAAAGTTCATGAAACATTTATTTCAGAGATATTCAAAGCTAAATTTGGAAATTTAGCAAATATTGTCACACAAAAAATCTACTTTCTGAATACATTTTAGCTTTTCTATTGTCATAGCAGACCATTAAAGACAGAATTTCTGAGTACAAACAGCGGATAGTAATAGTAGTAATATTAAGCCTCTAAATAAATAAGTTGTGTTTAGTTCTGTTAGAAGCCCGTTATGATCTTTTAGTTTGTGAATAAGTATTAATAAAGGAAATAAAAAACACTTTTATAAGTTTACTTCGAGCAAAGGACAAGAAATTACATCTTTTGAAATTTACCTAAAAATGATCCCTTTTCCGAAACTCATTGTTAAAGATGGACTGGTAAAGGGGGAGTTTCCGAAATTTCAAAAGTATTTTTTTCTGAAAGAGAATGCTTCAAAACATAGGAATTGACCTTTGTTTTTATTTTTTGACACAGTTATATACTTTTTATGAATTATTTTAACCGGTGCGCAGATGCTATTCCGAAAAAAAAAACATCTGTGCATGGCGTCAGTGGTTCACGTAAGCGCGAAACCTAATTGGTTGTAGTGAGATGACGAAGGTCGTGACGTCACCGATTCCTGCGATTGGACAACTCAAGTCAAGCAAAATGGTGTTATTATTGGAAAGAAAGCTGTTAGGTGCACCACTGACGTCACAAAAACCACGCCCCGTTTTCAAGGTAGAGTATTTAAAAAAAATCATAAAAAATAAACTATTGGGAAAATGAAAGTATTTTCCGGGTCCATGTTATTTTTTTTATTTCATTCTATCAATTTCAGTAACAAAAAGTAGTACTTTTGACTGAATGAAACTCCCCCATTGGCAAATGAGTAAAAAGCATACGAAAAATAATGTATGTTCTGATGTGATTATTTAGATTAAAAAAAAAATAATTCTATTCGAAATCAATTACTTACTTCACAGTTATCAGGGAAAGGCATATTTGGCAGCAAATATGCAAGCGTCTCTAAGCGTGTGGGGTCACATTCTTTCAGCTTTTGCACCTCTTCAGTGCACCATGTTGTGATTGCGAATATGTGTGTCGGCACCACTAGAGGCCCCGTCCTTTCATGGGATCTCCTGAAAGATAGTTTGTTTCTTTAAAGTTTGGTTTCCCACTCGTTAAATGTAACTACACAAAAGTGAAAACTAAAATTGAATTTTTATTATTCAAACAAATTAACTTCGAATTAATGATGAAAAAGGTAGCATGGGTGTTTTTTTTTTTTTTCTTTTGTGGGCTAGAAATGCTTTGAATTTACTAATAATTTCCAACCTAACATCCTTTTGAATGATAAAACACTGACTGTGGATAAAAATCCAAAATATTCGTTTCGGGTTCATTTTAGACCCCGAGATATTGGGAAATAAACATTGATCATATAGTACTGAAAGCTAGAAAACGGCTCAACATCTTAAGGTATATCTCGGGGCGTGATTGGGGTGCAGACGCAAGCACACTCAGGAACACATATATTTCAATAATCAGACCCATCTTGGAGTACGGTGCCCCAATATACTGTAGTGCCTCTGTTACAAACCATCAGAAACTCGAAAGTACACAGCTCAGCGCAGCAAGGATCATTACGGGACTATGAAATACATGCCATAGAGACATAGTGCTCTACGAGGCGGATCTACAGCCCCTTAGCCTTAGGAAACGTGCTTGCCTATCAAAGTACTACAACAAACTCAGGGGACTGGATACCCAAAATCGTACTGCTGCTTACTTCAATGAATAGAGCGACAATCAAAGACTCATTAGAAATAGTCCCTTTAGTCAAATAGCTTCTTTTAATCTAGTCGATGGTGTTGTGGAACCACATCATCTGTCTCAATGTCTGGACCCAACAGATGATCTGGATGGAGTCTTTTTCACCCTGAGCTGCCAGTTCAGGTTAACAAACAGACAGACCTTCCTGAATATCTAAGGCAGTTAGCATTGGAGAGAATCGGTGATATACCGACAGATGCCGTGCGGGTCTATACGGATGGTAGTAGAGATGATGATCATCGAGCTGGCAGCGGAATTTATATCAAGTCACAAGACCATAACTTAAGGATCCAGATAAGAAACCCGGACGGATGCTCAGTTTTTCGAAGCGAGCTAATAGCCATCGACGAAGCTCTTGCCTCCCTTGTGTCTCTTAAAGATGGAAAAGAGATCTGGATTCTTTCCGATAGCAGAAGTGCAATTCAACACTTGGCCATATTGGAGAGAGTAAGAGATAAGGTGGGAACATCAATTATCAGCAAACTAAAACAACTCTCCACTTCGCACATTATTCACCTACAATGGATTCCCTCACACGTAAATCTCGAGGGTAACGAGATCGCAGATACTTTGGCAAAAGCAGGTGCTTGTGAGTCCACTGCGCAGTCAGCACCGCTAACCTATTGTGAGATTTTCTCAAAGATTAAACACCAAAATGGGATTACTTGGAATGTCCAACCAGAGCACCACTGGTTTCAGAGTCCTCGTCCTGGAGGTTGCCTGGCTCAAAAATTCAATAGACAGAAACAAACCACTCTTGCCCGCCTTCGTAGTGGTCATCTTAAAACTATGAAATTCATTGGGGGTGCTAAGAGATTTCAAACATGTACCAACTGTTCTGTTCAGGAGGCATCTCCTCTCCACATCTTTGAGTGCCTGGAACTTAGAAGACAGGATTTGGCGGACGATCCTTTGCTGGTGTTAGATTTCCTTAGGGTGTACAATATCATGGACCTGGTCTAGCTCTGCTGACCAACGGGGGCATGCAACAACAACAACAACAATTTACTAAGTTAAACATGAAAATGATAAAATAAAAAAAGTAAAAGTAAAGAAAATGGTCGAAAATCTGAGTGGAAAAATGCTTTTGACAGTTATTGTACAGGGTATACCTAATTGAAATTTTACTTTCGTAGCTCAAAATAATAATGTTTCGTAATGAAAGTTGGACAAGAGCTTTACAAAATATACAGAATATAGAGTAAAAACATTTGAAGAAAAAAAAAAACCCCCAAAATTTGAAAATACAAAAAAAAAAAAAAAAAAAAAGATTTTAATGTTTCAAATGAAGTTTTTTTTTGGGGGGGGGGGCAGTCTGAAAATTTAGTAATTTTTAGGAGTGGGTCCGTAGAATGCTGAATTTTGGGAACCACTGACTTACATAATGACTCCGATATGAGGTCTGATACCAGTCGCACTGAAGTCGAAAGCAGGTCCCATCACTACATTGAGCGGTCCAATATTCTCTGCTTTTTGCGCCAGGATGTCATTTAATTCTTTCTCCAAAATATTTGTATGGTTCAAAGATTTTGGAATAGAATTGGTGACACGGGCTGCCTGTTCTTTGACCGAAGGATCGGAAAAACCTAGAAAATATCAGACAAAACATTTTAATTTAATTTTTTTTCAAAAGTTCAACTGTAAGTTTCACGATGCATGTTCTAATAAAGAAAGTCGATTTAGCTTGTGTTATAAACATCGCTCTCCAATAAGGCTAACTCTGTGTAAAGATTACATGAGGACACCTTACCTTTATAAGGGTACCACTTTATACAGAGTTGAAGACAAAAATTAAATAATTAAATAAAACATAAATAAGAAAACCTTCAAAAACTACGATCAATCCAAAAAATGGAAAATTTCTTTAATGACAATATTAAAAAAAGTATTAAACCACGTTCAATTAACTCAAAAATATTATCAAAAACTCCGTGCTTTCTTCAGCAGAAGAGAAAGATAAACTGTTACATTCGGCGCGCTGATAAATTTGTTATTTCCTGTGCTTTTTTTCTTTGAACACTTCTGCGCATAGTTCGTGCACATACGTGAAGCATTTGATTGTATACAGTACAATATCATATCTTGCATCTGATACCTTGAGTCAGAATCGTCATTTTGATTGGAGAGGCATAGGGTGTATATCCAATGTAAATTAGACCAAAAAACAGCAAAAACTGCGCCCACTTACATGTAAAAATAGTCGAGTCTCGATAACTCAGTCCCAAGGGGCCAGCTAAGGGCTTCAAGTTATAGGAAGTTCTTAAAACTCGTTCAAGAGTTTGGGACTCAATGAAAACTTCGAGATAAAGGAATATCCGAGTCATAAGACTTCGAGTTATCGAGCCTCGATTGTACATTGATTTCCCAAAGTTAGAGGGAGCAATTGGCCCTCCTGACCCTCCTAAATAGCGGGTCTGATTCAGGTATCTGAATAAAGCGAACCATGACATTATTGAGAGACAATATACTTTTCTAAGTTGTCAAATAACAGAAAAAAATGACGATACGCAAGGACATTTTTCCTTTGAGTTCATCGATGAGGTAAGGTAAGCTTCAAAAACAATAAATAACCTCTTTTATACTAGTCAACTATACTGGACTGTAAAGAAACAAAACGTACAAAATAAGGTCAGATAGCTTTGACATCCCTATTCTATAATAACTTTTGCCGAACCTTTGCCTGGTAATAACAAACTGGTCGTATGATAATGCTTCATCATCAGTTAGGTTTTCAGTCTATCTGACGACGATAAAGTCGTTAAATCTTGCAAGTTTTGTTACAAAATGAAAAAAAAAGAAGGTGGGCGGGGGGTGGTCTCATTCGTCAATATGGCCTTAGTTTGTGCACCCACCATATCTATATCTATAAAAATGAGTGTATGTATATATATATACTTGTTCTCTATACAAATCCACAGTTTGCGTCAGATTTTCATCAAACTTGACACAGAGGTTCCTTGATGCCCTAGAATTCTCATAGGCGGGGTCTTGAAATTTTAAAAAATCTAAAAAGCTCAAATTTAAATTTTTTGTCAAAAAATGACCCTTTTATTGGAATCTAGCCTATTTATATTGTAATCGAGATAGGCCTTTTAGCATTCAAATTGATGAAATTTAAGATTTTTAAATATTAGTATTTTCCAACAATGATTACGATTAAAGTAATGAATTTTCAATTTAAGGCTCACCTATTTCCTTTTAGCATTGAAATAAGTAAAAAACAATCATAATTCATGTGGACTTTATAAAAAGAGCCACGGATTTGAATTTCAAATTTGCAATGCGACGACAGTTGCGTCTGTAATGGAGATAAGCCTTCAGAACGAGAAACAGATTTATTTCTGAGTTATAATAATTTTTACTTTGAGGTGGGAACAGTTAATAGAGAAAAGTTAATATTTTAAATTTGGCGGGTGAAATTGATGCAATTTTTTCACTTCCATGTGCATATATTTCATGCCAGTGGACGCGGCAAAGCACAGACAACATTTATCTTTCATTTTCACCTTTTGATAAGACTATTTTTCTGTAAACGTTTAACTTTCTGTAATATTTTAGTTTTTTTCAAAGTTTGTACCTAAGAGACTGATTGATGCTAATTACTTTATACCCATATGAATAGAACTCTTTCAAACTTATTTTCCCTGAATGCTATGTTGTATTAATAAGCACCCGGGCAACGCCGGGTATTAAGCTAGTTATCTATAAAAAAATGTTTAAAAAAAAATGAGGGAAGGCAAAGTATTTTTTTACTTACTTGGAGAATACAGAGGCCGCTGCAAAATCGATAATCTTTTCACTGGCTTTGAATCGTAATCGATGCATTGTGGTGTACTCATGAATGGAATTCGTGGATCTCCTATCCAAGCGATATCAACCTCTTCACTCGTGTTTTTCTATAAAAGTTTAACATGACACAATCAGGATTTAATACATTGCTAAAATAATTAATGCATTATAAAAATTTATTTACATCTTATAAATAACTAGAATCAATTTCTTTTTTCCCCGCCTCCTCCTTTTTTGGCAATTTAGAGAAAGAAAACCAAAACACACACAAGCAAAAATTGAAACTATAATAGTGTGATTGGCCAGTAATTGACTACAAAACAGTGATTGATCATTGTAGCGCAAAAGTGTACAAAACAAGAATAAGCAAGTAGATATTATTTAGCTGTTTTCTAGAACAAATTTCTAGCATCCCATCAAATGCTCTGTTATTATTTCTAGTTGCAACTGAATTTTTGATTAGAGTTTAGGATGGAACACTTATTACAAAGTCACCAGGAAAGTTACAAGAAAGTCGCTTTTCTTTTCGTGATGACTGTTATGAGATGAAATTCTTTAATGTATTGTTTGAGTTTTTATTCATAGAGATATGCAGATTATTGATGTTTGGTTTAAGTAAATAAATACATTTTCATTTAAAACATAACCATTGATATTTGTTGGTGTGGTCGATTACTAAATGATTTTTCATTCTCTGAATGTAAGCAGTAGATCATTACCGAAAATTTTTTAAAAACTATTATTATCATTACTATTATTAAAATAATTTTATTTATTGTAAATAAAGCAGAAATTTTATAGATCTTCATATATTCATTCGCAAGTAGATTTTTGAATTTTTTTTTTGTTATTTTCTTAAGAAAACTAAATAAAATTTGTAAAAACCGACTAAATTGTCATATCACTGGGAGTTTATCAACTCATACAAGGTAAGGACATCGGATTAGGCCGGGCCCTCGGGAAAAAGCGCGCGTTGTTAGGTGAACGCGTGAGTATGTCTCCGCGTAAGTTACGGAGGTCCCGATTAGACACAAAGCTTACATTGTATCTGTGAGACATAAAATCATGTGGACGTTCATTAAGAAGTGTCTCATAATTGCAGGACACATTTCCTTCCTCTTAAATTCGAGTCGGGCTTCTATTAATTATCTTGAATTTAAGAGATGGCGCGTAACTATGAGGCGCTGACGGATGGCTTCATTTTTAAAAGGTGTAGGATCTATGAGAAAATTAAATTTTTAGGTTCCTTGTTCATTAAAATTTTTACTGTGTGCACAGTCTGTTTGATGCTACTGTAATATAATAAAATGCAGCAGTCCGTTTCCTCTTCAAGATCAACCGCCATCTCTTCGTGGTCAAGCTTTAATTGCCATTAAAGTGTCTAGGAAATACAGTTGCTGAAAATTCTACGAACCTGGCCATGGAGCGTAAAAGATGTCCACATCGGCAGGCGATATTTCACGTCGAATGCGGAAATGTAATCTTCGTTGAGCAGCAAACGAAGCGTCGAATTATCTTCAGCGTCAAACGGAACACCGAAGGGCACGTGCAAATCTCGTTTTTCTCTAGCGTTCTTTTCGTCCATGTCTTCAATTCTGTTCACCTGCAAACAATTTTGTATCATTATCGAGACAGTTGAAATCAGAGTAACTGGATAAATCAGAGTTTTTTCAGAGTGTGGTCCGCGGACCCCCAAGGGCCCGCGAGGTCCTGCCAGGGGGTCTACGGTGCTATCCTGCTGGAACGCAAAAAATAATTGAAACTGAAGGACGAGTAATAATAATTTAATTCAAAACGAAAGCACATGTTTTCAGAATAAAAACAGTTTTAATTACGAACAAGCAGGGCGCAGCAAACGCTTCAGAGCTTTTGATTTCGACACACATTTCCAATCCTAAAATAATAGTTCGTATGGTATATTATACAGGGTGTCCACTCGTATCGTGGCCCAATAGCTAATTTCTAAACCGTTAGAGATAAGGATATAGTTTATTTAGGAAAAAATCTCTAAATTACGAAAGGAATTTTGGGTCTATGAAATGTTTTTTAAAAAATCAAATTTTGAAAGAGTTACGAAATTTAAATTTTTATACAGCTCCCCAGTCGTATTAATCATATTTAGTAAAACATTCTTGACACTGTAACGTTTAAAACAAAAAAAAAAATCACTGTTCTACGACAAAAATTGTGTCAAGAATGTTTAACAAATTATGATCAATACGAATGGGGAGCTGTATAAAAATTTAAATTTCGCAACTCTTTCAAAATTTGATTTTTTTGAAAAACATTTCGTAGCCCAAATTCCTTTCGTAATTTAGTGATTTTTTCCTAAATAAACTATATGCATATCTCTAACGGTTTAGAAATTAGCTATTGGGCTACGATAGGAGTGGACACCCTGTATTATGGTATGGATAGTATATTATGTTTGACATTGTATTTCTAAAATCCAATGCGGAATAGAACTTTCTGATCTCCTGACCTAAGCTAGTGTTAGATAATATTATCGTTTAAAAGTCACTGTGGGAAATAGAAATAAGTTAACACACTACACATTTATTGATTTTGCGTACGTGAAACAAACGTGCAAACATCGTGGAAAAAATAATTTAATGTATCAAAACAAGTAATTATAAACATTTTAATGTATTAATTTTTTTTTATTCATGGCAGGGGAGGGGGGCTGTCCGCGAGGTTAGCCCATATTCAGGAAGGGGTCCACGGAGGTCTAGACTTTGGGAGCCACTGTGTGATTTTTGTTTTTAAAATTCTTTGATGATAATGTAGAAAGTGGAAATTAACAAATTTACATGTTTTGTTATTAAGTACAAATTTAAGCAGCAACTGCAATAAAGAAAAAGTAGATGCTTTTACTATCTCTACTAATAATAAAGCTGAAGGTGGGTATGTCTTTCCTTCTGTCTGTTACGCGCGTAGCGCCAAAACCATTCGGTCGATTTTCATGCCACTTGGCACAAAATTAGTTTGTAGCATGTAGTTTTGCACCTCGAAGCGATTTTTCGAAAATTCCATTTCGTTCTTTTTCTATTCAAATTCTTAGCGGAAATTCGATAAAATAGGGAAGAAATATTTCATACACATTTTCAAGTCTTATGTCATTCGAAAGCTTGAAATTTTCTGCATAAAATGAAGCTTTTTCGAAGTTTCTACGATCATCAGGAGAGCTGTAACAATTGTTTTTAGAATCCCAAAATTCAAGGCTTACCTTCAGTAAAGCAAGCCAAACGATTCTAAAATGATTGAAATCGAGAATAAAATTTGTTTGAAAAGATAGATGAAATGAATTATTTTATCAACGGAAATCAACTTTTCATGTTGTTACCATGGTTACGTTTTCATACCTTTTTTTTGGTTCGTTCTTTTTCTAGCGTTGTAAGGCGTAGTATTTTTGATACTACGGTAGTATTTTTTCGGCCCAAATAAGGAGCGTAATATTTTTCCGGCAACCCTGTTTCCAAAAAACTAATGACTTAATTAAAAGATTTGGCGGATTTTTTTTTTTTTTTCATTTTCATAGATTTTGCATTTCAGCAACATTGATTTTGGCAACGTTTGGAAACAGTAGTATTTTGTAATATTTTTTTTGGAGGAGGCGTAGTATTTTTTTGTTTCAATTCTCTAGCAACCCTGTCTTTTTCCCGGTGAAAATGCTTTGGGACCTTGGCGCGTTTTTGCGTGTCTCGCGGAATTGAAAGTTCCGAGAGAAACTAGGCAAAATAGCCAGGGTTACCACGCTTGGCGCGCCTATCGCCCGTTTAGCGAGAAAAGGGTACTTAAAGCACAGATTAAACAATATCGTATCAATTGCGATATTGCATCGTTCTTTTTAAAGTGTTTGATTTCGGAAAATGTATTGTTTTGTTTTTTAAGCTAGGAAAGAAAACTTTCTTCTTCTTTTACACTTTGGTAACATTTCTGTTGGTTTCTGTGAGCAACAAAATTGTTTTTATTTTCTCTTTGGCTTATTTTTGTGCTTCTCCCCTTGAGGTTGCATTCGAATGTTCCAAGGGGGTGTTTTACCCCTTTTATGGAGTAAATCAGTGTTTATTTCAATGCAGACAAAAGTGATATGAATTGGCACGCCCACTTGGCGATATATAGCCAAGCTTTTGGTCGTCAAGTATTTGCCGCCAATTTGGCGACATATCGCCAAGTTGGCAAAAAATTGTTTTCTTTTTCTTATTTGGATTCAATTTGGCGCTATTGGCGATATTTTGCAAAAAATCCACTGAATGGCGTTGAAATCGGCGATATTTAGGGGATTAATCATTGTAAAACATTTTTTTTGCATTGTTTCGTGGCAAACTAGGGATATAAATGTTTGAACTGTTATCTTGCTCACTCCAAACACTATTTTAGCACTAAAGGCATCTACTAAGAAATTTACACGTAAAAATAAATAGCGTGGGGTCCATACCAGATTTTTATATCATACTTTGAAGGAATTATAGTTGAATTACAACTAAAATAGAGCATTTTTTCTGCTACATCAATTATTTTGCAAATGAACTTTTAATTTTATACCACGGGCAAAGCCGTGCGGGTACCGCTAGTATATACATATATTAGGGCTATGTCAAAAATGTGAAAGGTTTTTTTTTTTTTTTTTTTTTTATCTCTATGTGGTTGCAATTGATGAACTTTTGTCTTGGTTGCTAAAAAAACAGTATTGTACTTGTCTCTGACAAAAAAAATCTCTGATACAGCTGTTATGATACAGATACAGCTTTATCTTCAGTAACATTGTAACGATACAGTTTCTTCTCTGGTAGACGTTAACTTAGGAAGAAGCTGTATTGTTACTAGATAAATTTATGGAATTCCAGTTGATTAAAGACTTCTAGTACCGCCCGAACAATCAAATGAAATACCTCAGTGCCGGGACAATAGGCAGCGTAGACTCTAAACTTGTATTCCATGTCTTCTTTCGGGACTTCAGCAATGAGGGGAGGAGCTGGCTCGGACTGCGGCGGAAGAAGGCGAGGGGAGTTCAGAAGGTGGTGCAAGCTACCCCTCGTGCCATTGTTTGGGTTTGGAACAACATCGAGTAGTTCTGTCAGGACGAAGGGAACCATTATGATGGTGCTGAACAGTATATAATAAATTATTTTTTCTTGATAAATATTAGAGGGGGCCAGAAAATAATGTCGTTATTTTCAAACAAGTAAAATTTTAGGTTTTTATTTTTAATCAACAATGTAATTAACCTCGCTATCAACAGCCTTTTGCCGAGTAGTGCACACTTTTCAAATTCCGAAAAGATAGAAATTAATCGGTTTTTGAGCAAAATATTTGGGCATCTCGGCCATTGAACAAATTTGCCTTTTTACATATAAATCGGAATACGATGTTAGGTGAGCATGATGGGTGAAGTGGCATGCAGCAGTTCGTATATTTGTACGGATTTGCTTGGAGCTGTGTGGATTTGCATTCTCTTGTTTCAAAATCACTCTTTTCCTGCTGACGAGAAAGATAAACAAGAATATGAGCGGAAATAGTCTCAACCCATTCAAAGCATTTTTTTCAGAAGCCATCAGCTTCAACATACTATGCGCCTTGCCTCCTGACAAACACAGGACAGATTTACGGTACAGAGATGAGATGAAATGACATCCATGGGCAAGGCGGAACTCGAACCCGCGACCACTTGCTTACGAGGATAATACTCTACCTCTAGGCCCACGTGGCCCCCTTCAAAGCACGTTCTAGTCTAAACTCGAAAATTTGACTTGTATCAAAGAAGCCATTTCCGGTTATTTTGCTCCAAAAATCAGTTGATTTTTGTCTATCCGAGGTTGAAAATTTGCTTACCAGATGGTAAAAGAAACGAAAGTAGTTACATCGTTGATTAGAAATAAAAACTTTTGAAAATTCATTTTTGTCAAAAAAAAAAAAAAATACTTTCCAGCTCAAATATATGAAATCGAATGATAGCGTTTAAGTCATACCACAAAGCATTTCATACAGCTCAGTACTGATAAAAGGTGGTGAGGTGTAGTGCTGCTTGAAAGATGGACCATAAGCTAGAAAAAGAGCCTGTTTGGAAAGAAGGAAAAATATTCAAAGCACTGCACACACACAGAAACATACCGCTGTTCCCGAAAAATAATGACGAAACTGCAAATTTTTGGTACATCGATTTATAATGCTGTACTGTCTGTTTGCGTATTGTGCGCCTGGGAGCCACGGACGCTTCCATCTGAAAAAGGGGAGATCGATTTAGGATACGCACTACCCGATGCCTTCAGCTTTTGTTCGCTTACTACTTCCTCGTTTCTTTTCCCCCCTATTTCGAGCAAGTCCGAAGAGACTTGGCGCGTGCGCAGATGCGCCGGAGGTCGCACGAAAAATTTTTAGACAGTATGTGATTGTCTTTCGACTTTTGCCTGCTAGAGTGTAGTTCACAGGAACTATGACGTAATTGATTAAGGCTTGATAATTGGGGATAAAAATTTACAATGTTTCATTTCAAGTCTGTTAATGTACAGTAGCGTACCAAGGGGTGCCCGTGGCCCCCTCTTGATCGCTTTGATAGGAGGACACGGGAGGTCTCTGTGACCTACCAAAACAATTCTTTATCCAGATAATTTTGAATAATCATCAAATATAAAAACAATATTGCAACTTTGATATTCTTTTTTCTTTTTTGAAATGTTTTTAATGATGTCAAACGTTCCTTCTCATGAATTGATTCAGTTTCCCCGTTCGCTCTTATTCTTAAAAGTGTTTTTCTTTAATACTCTTTTTCAAATATAACTTTAAAAATATTATTTTCTTAACCTTTTTTTGATTCGGTCAAAATGCCTAAATTGGTTGCTGTACCCGTGACGAACGTCGCTCCTGCCAACCCCCTAGCTACACCACTGTTAATATAAAAGTAAAGAATATATGTTACACATACGGGCAATTCCACGGTAACAAACGTATCACTTTTTCATAAAATAGCTTAAAAAGACTAGAAATATGTTAAACTCTTACTTTTTTTTGCGATGTTAATGAAAAACATGGTCTTTACTACCATATAACGCAGTAAAATTTTGAAGAATTATAGAAAAAATATTGAAATAGCAGCATATTCTCCGTAACGGACGTATCTCGCAAATACGTCCGTTACGTAGCAAAAATACCATCATATAGTACTGTTTCTGAAAATTTTCAAAATTTAACTGTATTATATGATAGTAAAGACCGTGTTCTTTAAAAATTCATGAAGCGAAACAAGGTCCTGGCATTTTCTTTTCAAAACGGAATAGCCCACACGTATCTATCATTATTTTTAGTCGCTTGGTTTATTTTCGCAATTAATATTTAAAACAGTTTTTTCTTCTTTTTTTTCTAAGGTAAAATTTCGCTTTTAGCAGTTGTGTCATTGTTCTTTTGGAACAGCGATATGAGACGAATTAAATTTAATTCAATATCAAATTTTCATTAAGTTTTAGTAAACATTTATTTGCTATCATAGCGTGTTTTAAAGTCAACTAAATTCACGAGAAAGCAGACATTAATGATAAGTCTAAAAGGAAAAAATCTGGTATGGATCCCACACTACTTCCTTTTACGTGTAAATTTCTTTGTAGATGCCTTAGTGTTAAAATAGTGCTAGGAGTGAGCAAGATAGCAATTTGAACATTTACACCCCTAGTTTGCCACGAAACAATGAAAACAAATGTTTTACAATGATTCATTTTCTAAATATCGCCGATTTTAACATCATTCAGTGGATTTTTCACGAAATATCGCCAATAGCGCCAAATTGAACCCAAATTCAAAAAATATTTTTTTCGCCAAATTTGTCGCCAACTTGGCGATATGTCGCCAAGTTGGCGTCAAACACTTGGCGACCAAAAGCTTGGCGACATATCGCCAAGTGGTCGCGCCAATTCATATCACTTGAGTCTGCATTGAAATTAACACTGATTTACCCCAAAAAAAGGGGTAAAACACCCCCTTGGGAACATTCAAATGCAACCACAAGGGGAGGTGCACAACTAGACCATCCTCAGAGCCTACATACCAAGCTAGAAGCTTCTATGGCAGTTAGTTTTTGAGTTATGCGACGCACATACAGACGTCACGAGAAAACTTGTCGTAATTAACTCGGGGGTGGTTGAAAATGATTTTTCGGCTGGTTATATGTTGGCAGGTACATATGCACGTGGTGACAGGTCGAAAAAACGACTCAACATTCATTCAGGGATGAGCAAAATCAAAATTTAGACCCAAATTTGAGTGATTTTTTTTTTCGCGATCACAATACTTCCTTTACTACGTAAAAGGAAGTAAAAAGGACCGAAATTAATAAAGCGAAACATGTTTGAAATCTTAATTTAGGCAGGGATTCAAGTGAAACACGGACGATCGCAACTCACCAATGCAATCGCAAATTCCAAAATTTGGATTCAAGTGAAACGAATTCACTTGAATTCGACTTACAGTAGCGGTTGCAATATGCGATCGCCTCGAAGCGATTGCAATGGTGTTTCACTTGAATTCGGCCCTTAAACTGTAAGACAGTAAATTCTCTTTTACGCGCCCGATAAGTGAAAATTTCCACATTTGTTGAAAGGAAGTTAATTTTCTGGCATTTCTCATGCAAAATATTTCACTTGTGTGTACAAGAAAAACTTACTCTCATGTCTGGGAAGAGATTATCGTATCCATGAGTTCCACCATTGCAAACTTTCTGTTCTTTTGCCAAATTGTCGCTGAAAAGTGGCAGAACATTAATTACTTGGAAATAAAGAATAAAAAGCAATAGGAAAAGCATGTAGTGTCAATTGGGATGGTTATGGATGAATGAAAAGACTATTTTAAGTATTTCAGATGTCTTTTCACCATGAGCTCATTTCTTTTGAATTGAATCTTACTTGTTAGCCAGATAAATGTGTTGATAGATTTTGCATTTTTATCAATTGTTCCATTCAGTTCATTTTATTTCATTTTGAGGACAGGTTGTGGAGGATGTGTTTTCATAATTAGCGATATGATTTTCTTTCAGTTTAGATATTATTCTAGTACGACGACTTACTAAATGCTTCAACTGGTGGCAAATTCAAGGATCAAGTGATCCCATTTTCAAACATTTTTCAGACCCCCCAAGAGAAATGGAAATTTACTTCCAAAGACTTTTCAAGGACCAAGTGAAAACTTTTTTAGGTATTTTTGCAGCCCCTCCTCCCACCTCCCTCTTCTCTAGTTGGAGATTGATATTTACTCTGACGGGTTTTTCTGGGACCATAGGAGCCCATTTTCGAGTATTTTTAGATACTCAAGGAAAAATTGAAATTCAAGGTTATTTCAAGGACAGCAGACACACTAATAATGATTATGATAATTTCATACTCTAGAAAGACTAAAACGTTGAGATATATTTCTCCTCTACAATTGGACTCTGATGCCGAAAGTAGGAAATAAAAAATAAATGAAGGGGAAAAATAAGTAAAGCTTCTTACTTTATGACAGTCCATCTTGAGTCCATATCGATAAATATCGGCTCAATTCTGGCATTGTCGACGAAGTGGAGTCTGACAGGCAGTTGTTCCTTGGCGTAGGACCGCATGTGTTTGCTGCGACATTGCAGCTTTGAAATCATTTCAGCTATTTTGTTCAGAAAAATATACTAGTGAAACTTTAAATACACAGGAGAGTTTGAAAAGTCAAGTTAAAACGACACGTGTAAGTGTTTTAGGTCATAAGATGTAAAAATTATACAGAAGCAGGGAGGAGGCAGCAAAAAAGAGCGATCGTGACCGTCATACTAAGAGAAGATGACAAACGGCTAGAAAAGATATCCTTATTACACAAAATTTATCGAAGTACAAAATAAAAATAAAGAAAAGTTAAAATTTGTAACAAGTGATGAAAATGCATACCATTGTCCGTGCCGTATGCCTCATTTTGTGCTCCGAGAAATCGTTAATATAACTGAATCGTTTATTTCGAAAAGGTAACATCTCTATTTTGATCTCCTCTGTCTCTTTAGAAAATTAAACGGCGCACGGTTATATGTTTGAATGTCATAATCAATGAAAAAATGCCTTTAGTTAAGTACACAATTACTGCAATAATTTACAAAAAAACCATTGATTATGACATTCAAAAATATAACCGTGCGCTGTTTAATTTTCTAAAGAGACAGAGGAGATCAAAATAGAGATGTTACCTTTTCGAAATAAACGATTCAACTTGATCACGAAGAGATGGTGGGTGAAGGAAAACCGGACCACTCCATTTTGTAATATAGGTAGGATCAAGGAGAAAGGCGCCTTAAGCAGTAAAGTTTTTAACTTCTCGTGCAATATTGCTGACCCTACCGATTACAAATTGAAGTAGTCCGTTTTAGCTTCCAGTTCACCCGCCATCTCTCCCTGCGTCAAGCTATGCGTTTCAACTGGTCACGAGTCTCCCGGGTAAGAGCCGCAACTTCGTCACTCCGTACCATGTTCTTGTTGAAAGTGTTCGTTTGTTTGTTTGTTTTAAGCGGGACTGCGTGTTGGCTACTAACCATGTCCAGACCCAGTGAATTCCCTGAGACCGGCGATCATTCTTTCATGTGGCACCACTATCGGCGAAGGCCATTGCCACGAGCATTTTGAGGCCCAGTTTCCTCACTAGATGGAGGCACCTGGACTCCATTCGACGCGAAACTACACTAGGAGCTTTTAATTTTGCCACAAACAACTCCACTCCAAACGAGTACTCGGGGGATCTTTAACATACCGCATAATTGTACGACATGGACGCTGTCGATTTTCAGCTCTTTTTAGAAGTTTCTACATTTTTCAATTGTATTTAGTGCTTCAATCAATTTTTTGCAAAGTAAATGTATCATAACAATGTTATTTATTTTTTTCTTGTGCAAGGCTTATCGTATTTCGGGGGACAGTTCTTGTGTATCTCTTACTCCCCATAACCTCACATGACCTTCAGAACCATCCTGTATAAGGACGACAGGTTGAAAAGCAACGCAATTCAAGTTTTAAATGACTGGTATAACTGTGCCACCAAGAGAGGGCTGTTGAACTAGAAGCGGAAACAGAACCCCACATTTTGTAGTAGGTAGGATCAGTGAGAACGCCCGAGCAGTAAACACTCTTCTACCTTTGCTTTTTCACAGATCCTACCTATTACAAAAGGAAGTTCTTGTTACTGCTTCCCTCTGGTCCATCCTCCATTTCTGAGTGGTACAATTAAAAGATTTATTTAAACCTTAAATACAACTCTCATCTCTCTCGTCTCAGTGTAAATAGACATCAATATCAGGAATAAAATCTTATGTATTAGTAACTAAAAGATACTTCTGACGCACTTTGGCTTTGGTTCGCTTTCGGCCTGATCCTCCCAATGGATCCAAAAATGTAATCGCAGCGGGTGATGTTGACGAAATTTTCGACATTCACCGAACGATTGCAGTGGACATTGGACATACCTGGAAACGAAATAGATTCGGTCACTGGCAACAATAGTCACAAATTTAAAACTTGGATGAAAACAACAATTTTTCGGTCGAAATCTGAATCTAAGGTTCTTTCTTTCCACAAAGCTCGCATAAATTTCATTTACATAATTGGTTCTTGGTGTCTTGTAAATCGAATCGTGACACATCATTGCAATTTTGAAATTTGGAAGAAGTGTTTTTCAACTTTCACTTTTTTTTTTTTTTGTCACAAAATCGTTTTCCTCCTGCTTTTTAGGACACATTACTTTAATAAATAGCCTTTGAAAGTTAAGAAGCACTGGCGCGATTGGTCAGGGCACCATGCTTATAATGGGAAGGGTGAGAAGTTGAATATAAGTGGAAAAAATTTCGAATATGTGTTTTTTTTTAGCACAATTCTGACCAAAGTTTCCTCATCATCATATATATCATTTAGGTGGTTTTATTTATTATTATTATTATTATTCATTTTAAATTTTATAATTATTTTTTTAATTTTATTTTATAGGTTCACCATAACTTCTTTAATACTTCACCAAGCTTCAAAAGTAAGACATCATTTTGAAACAATTTTCACCACTATCGGTGAAAAATATTTAAATCACAACTTCGTTGTTATTCAAAAAACTAATTAAAAAAAAACGCGTTTTTGCGTTCTTTCTGTTATGTGAATGAAAATGCTTCGCACAGGTCGGCTATTATCTATAAATAGAATAAGATTAAAAACTCGCTATTATTATCACCCTATAGAAAAGGCTCATGTATTTCATTAAAAAGTAGTAATTTTAATAAAGAGAGTTTTTTGCTTAAGAAATCTTATACCGGTTTGTGATTTCCCAACCAACATTTCTTTCATTACCCATTAAAATCACTTCTTTTTGATGAAACACGTGAGCGTCACGTGCAGCACAGTATGGCTGCTTTTTACCTTCGTGGGTCCCTCCCATTTCAGTTACACTCAAGACCCTTGGGGTCATAAACGACCCCAATGCTCCCTTTAATTAATTTATTATGATTATTGAATGTTACCTGCGTTATTTAAGTTCACTCACTTTTTAATGCTAAAAAAATAAAAATAAAAACACACAATCAAAGTAAAATTTAGTTTCTGCATTAAAAATTACAATTTTAGAGCAAAACTTGCAATAACTGTAGATTTATTTACAACTGTTACAGACCTGAAAAAACATGATTTTTTGCAAACACTTATGACATTTTTCGATGTATTTTCTGTCCAGTTCTCTTGGACAAAAGTTGGAACGTCCTCTTTTTTTGGCATTCCGGGGAAGTGACCCCAAGGGTCTTGTGTGCAAAAAATGCAATTCGAGAAAACAAAAACACAATAATAGCATTATTTTGAATAGAAAACTAGAAGAATAAAAGCCACAAAATGCCATTAAAAACAAATGGTTGATTAACAAGATATATTAAACAGAAATTGCATTGGGGTCACATATGACCCCAAGGAACCCACGAGGGTTAAGTGGGATGGCCCTGTTACTGAATGTTTTAAAAACTTCAAACTTCTCCTGTTCCAGTCGTACTTTTTAAATTTTCCTCTGGATGTTTCTGAAAGAAAGAAAAAAGATCATACTTACCGTGGTCCGAAGATATTATAATATTAACACAGCCGGTCAAATGTCTCCACTGTAATCCCAAAATCAGGCGCGCTATGGCGTGGTCGACTCTTTTCAACGCTTCATTTACCTGCATGAAGAGGCAAGTAATGGGTTTTTTGATTTTGAAAAGCTTACTTGAAAAAGTTGTACAGACATTTGGTGACACCGTTTTCCACCAAGCTTTCGTGAAGCAGTACACGGGCCTGCACAAAGTTAAGACGGCCCGAGTTTAAGTATTTAAAACAGAATTAAAACCGAAGTTAGAACTTAGGAACACTATGGCGTAGGAGAGCATTTCTTAAATCGGTTCCACATTGTTCGCTAAAGAGTTCCGGGAAACTTTCGCGTTCGCTCTTTTAACTAAAATTATTCGCTGAAAAAATGATGAAAATGTTTAAGTTGAAATTTTGATCAATGCTTTCCGAATGACCACTAGAGAAAATATCAAATGGAATTCTCCCTACACTAATGAGAAACTTATCGAAATAGCAGTTGATTTATCCTTGGAACGAAATTTTTGATTAATGCGATGTTAGATCTCTCGTAGTTTAAAACAAGAAGTTCTGTCAAGAACTAAACGAGCCTACTTTCCCGTACATCGACATCGGCATTCTAGCATCTAATCAATATTCTCTTGATTATCTGAAACTGAAAATTATGTCAAACATACCTCTATAGCACTTAAAGCTGATTTCTAAAAGCAAAATATACCCCTCTCATCAGATGAAATAGACACGTAAAAATTAAATAAACGAGTCAATTAAGTTTTGTCGCACCTTTTAAAGAATGTAACTGTTATAGTTCTTCCGTAGAAAAATTCCACAATCGTTTTCAAAAGAAAAAAAAAATAAACAAATAAAATAAAACTACAAAGAACTTCAAAACACATTTTATCAAAGAAAGAAAAAAAAAAAAAAAAAACTCGTTCGTTAATAAAATGTCTTGAATTTCATTTTTAATCCGTTGCCAGTTGTCAAATATAAATAAAGAATAAAATGCTCTCGTGAATGAAAAATTTTTGTTAACAAAAAAAAAAAAATATATATCGTCTGCCAAAAAAAAAATCATAATAATAATAATAAATTAAACAAAACAAATAAATAAATAAACAAAAAATCGTCTGCCCAGTCAGTCATTTTTTTCTGAGCCTGCATTTCCGCCATGTCTGCGGAGTCGGAGTCGGAATCAGAGTCCTCACAGAAGATTATTCAGAAAAGTACTTTACAATACATTATTTATCAAAACCATTTTCTTACAAAGTTAGTTTGAAGGAAATCCGCCTTGAAGTTCAGAATCAACATTCAATTTAAATTTCTCCGTAGGCGCTCATGTTAAAATTTTTTCTGAACGGTTCATCATTGAACGAAAAATTGTTCAAATTGAAAAGTGAAATATGGGAAGGAGCCTCTCCGAGATCTTTCGAACAAAAAAAAGTTTATTCAATTCCGACGGTTCACTTAAAAGTTATTAGGTGGGGAAAGGTTGTTTGAACGGTTCAATGTTGAACGAAAAAAATGTTCAAATTGAAAATTTAAATACGGTAATGAAGCATCCTTGCCAAGATCTTTCGAACAAAAAAAAGTTTGTTCAAATCGGACTGTTCACTCAAAAGTTATTAGGTGTGAGAGCTTTTTTGAACGGTTCAATGTTGAACGAAAAAATTGTTCAAATCAAAAATGTAGGTACGGGAATGAAGTAGCCTTGAAAAGATCTTTCGAACAAAAAAAAGTTTGTTCAAATCGGACTGTTCATTCAAAAGTTAGTATCGCGGGACCGGTTATTTGAACGGCTCTAAGTTGAACCAAAAATTGTTCAAATCAAAAAATCAAATATGGGAATGAGCTGTACTCGCCGAGATCTTTCCAACAAAAAAAAGTTTGTCCAAATCGGAATGTTCATTCAAAAGTTATTAGGGGGGGACAGACAGACCGACCGACCGACCGACAGACAGACACACAAATTCCCCATCTCAATACCCTACTTTCAAATTTTTAATTTTTCGATATTTATTTCATTTTTTTGTTTCTTTTTGACTTTTTTTTACTTGGCGATATTTTTTTTACTTGGCGATATTTTTTTTACTTGGCGATATTTTTTGGACTTGGCGACATTTTTTGGACTTGGCGACATTTTTTAGATGCATTAAGCCAATTTTAATGCTTTTTTCGTTTCTTTTATTTTTAACGGGAAAGTAGGCTAAAAAATGAATGCATTCCAATTACAAAGATCCCAGTAAAAGTGTTGGCATTTTTACGGACCTAACATAAGACATAATATTAAATATATTTACGATGATAGAATGAGTGCCACCACATCTCGTTAAATTTATATGATAATTTGGTTTGAACCAAATTCTTGAAGAGATATTTTCAGAAATCTTTTGTTAGTATTTGAAGTTATTTCTTGAGTAAAATAAATATTATATGCAATTATTTTCATATGCATTACAAATTACCCATTTTTAGGATTTTGCACTCAAATTATACTATTGGAAGAGAAAAGATATATAAATAAATAAAAAATCGGCTTTAAAGAAAAAAAAAGTGGACATTAAAATGGTTTAAAATGGTTGTGAAACCCTGGTCTTCCCCACCAGGTAAAAACAAGAATAGAGAAGTTTTAGCAATAATTAAACTGAATAACACTGAAATTCAAAGAGAATAATCACTTGATTAGAGTCCGGTCCAAAGTAATGACCGGACGTATCCGGTTCATTGAGATGCAGGTTTATGAAGTCCGGTCTCAATTTAGGCGGAAAGTCCAACCATCTAAGCACTTGATCCACCCTGTCTTCAAATGAAAGCTTCCTACATAAATCAGAATTAAAGATAACAGTTAGGAAAGTTGCTGTCTGATCTTCTTAGGTAAAACCTCCCGCGCATTTACGCATGCGTCGGGACTTCTCCGATCTCACCAAAAGAGATAATAATAAAGGGAAGAATAATAATAAAACATTTTGAGCCGTATCAAACAACGTGGAACGATGTCAAAAGGATGTAGCAAACGCAAGTTTTAAATTGAAAACTTTGGAAAGTTATCACCCACAACCCATCCTAACCTATTTTAAGTGGAACAGTTCACAAGTGCCAGGAGAGGTTTTCAAGGACAGACAGTACTGTCTGTTTGCGTATTGTGCGTCTGGCAGCCTCGGACGCTTCCATCTGAAAAAGGGGAGATAGGTTTAGGATGCGCACTTCCCGATGCCGTCAGCTTTTGTTCGCTTACTACTTCCTCGTTGCTTTTCCCCCCTATTTCGAGAAAGTCAGAAGAGACTTGGCGAGTGCGCAGATGCTGCGGAGGTCGCACGAAAAAATTTTAGACAGTATATTGAAACTCCTACTGTACACAGGGCCGTCATTTCAAGTTTTTTCGGGGGGGGGGGCAAAGGGGGCAAACACAGTGTAATTTCATCGGAAAACAGTAAAAACCACGCCCACTTATATGCAAATACATTAATTTCTCAAAACCCGAAATGGCGGGCCTGACAAAACATACAGTTGTTCAGTAGGAGAACATACATTCACAAAAGCACTGTCTGATGAGTTTTTTGTGTACATGATACATCCACACAATATTTATACATATCAAACATAAATATTTAAACAATTAATTGTATTCAAAATATTTCTAAAATTCCCTTAAATTTATCTCTATTTGGAAGTGCTTTTTACAGCTGAAATATTTTTGAAGTTCTGGAAAAAGTTTTTAAAAAACAAAACATTACTTTAAGTTACTAAGTTCTTCGCTATGAAATTTGCTAATGAAAATGGTATGTTTAAAAACATTAGTCTATCCTCCCATAAGAGTATTAAAGTATCTCTCTCAACGGGGGAAGTTTAGTATTTAAAAAAAATTTCCTGAAATTATATCTCAAAATGACATGCGAAAGTGAAGAGAATTTTTCATTAAAGTGGGGAAAAACCACAAGTTAAATAAAAAAAAGACTTACGAGCTGTAAGTTTTGTAATAAGTTGGATGAGTACCATTTATTTCAACTTCCGATCCAGGCCAATATAAACATGCCGACTTCTTTCCTTGTTTCACAGCAGTGACCCAAATCTAAGTAAAAAAAGAATAGGAAAATGCACATTGTATTAAACTCTATAGCTCTAAACATCCCAAAACAGTCTTCAATTTATTTCACACAAATGCTTAGCACTTGCATATTATCCAAGTAAAAGGTGCGGCGTCTCTGCGGCATTTCAGATTTATATAGGTTAATCGATTAGTAAATAAATACTTCCAGTGAATGAACACCACGTTTTTTTTATTTATCTATTTATTTATTAATTTTTTTTTGAAAAAATTGGCTTTTGAAACATTTTTCTTATGTCAATTGGTAGGAGTGACTCCTTTCTACACATTGACAGAAAAAAAAGGCCAAAAACTGCTGTATTAGTCCATTAGTAGGGGCTTCATTCACTGGTGTTAGGCACTTTTTTTCGTTTCAACACGCCGTAAAACCTGATTGAGAACCATGAAAGCTCTCCCATTTTTTTAAATAACTTACACATACCACCTAAAGTGTTTTTCTATCATGCGACAAAAATTCTACAATTCGTAAGAAAGCTGTGATTTTTTGAAATTGAACGTTTGTTTAAGTGCTTATGCACTGGTCGGTCTAACCTATTGTGGTTACCAACATGAAGCTATTTTCTGCCTAATTTTTGTACAGTCGTAACCAATCACGATTTCCTGTGATAATTTGAACGATGCAAAGAAACTAAAGAAAGCAACGTTTAATTGCGCGTTACAGTATTTGAAGCTGGAAACAAATCAATACACTGTAAAAAAATTGATGTTGTTTTAACAGTATAATACAGCTAATTTTATAGAAATTTTACAGTAATAAGCTGTAAAATTGCTAAGTTTGCAGAACTAACCTGTAAAATTGCTAAGTTTGCAGAACTAACCTGTAAAATTGCTAAGTTTGCAGAACTAACCTGTAAAATTGCTAAGTTTGCAGAACTGAACTGTAAAATTGCTAAGTTTGCAGAACTAACCTGTAAAATTGCTAAGTTTGCAGAACTGAACTGTAAAATTGCAAAGTTTGCAGAACTAACCTGTAAAATTGCTAAGTTTGCAGAACTAACCTGTAAAATTGCTAAGTTTGCAGAACTGAACTGTAAAATTGCTAAGTTTGCAGAACTAACCTGTAAAATTGCTAAGTTTGCAGAACTGAACTGTAAAATTGCAAAGTTTGCAGAACTAACCTGTAAAATTGCTAAGTTTGCTGAACTAACCTGTAAAATTGCTAAGTTTGCAGAACTAACCTGTAAAATTGCTAAGTTTGCAGAACTAACCTGTAAAATTGCTAAGTTTGCAGAACTAACCTGTAAAATTGCTAAGTTTGCAGAACTAACCTGTAAAATTGCTAAGTTTGCAGAACTAAACTGTAAAATTGCTAAGTTTGCAGAACTGAACTGTAAAATTGCAAAGTTTGCAGAACTAACCTGTAAAATTGCTAAGTTTGCAGAACTAACCTGTAAAATTGCTAAGTTTGCAGAACTAACCTGTAAAATTGCTAAGTTTGCAGAACTGAACTGTAAAATTGCTAAGTTTGCAGAACTAACCTGTAAAATTGCTAAGTTTGCAGAACTGAACTGTAAAATTGCAAAGTTTGCAGAACTAACCTGTAAAATTGCTAAGTTTGCTGAACTAACCTGTAAAATTGCTAAGTTTGCAGAACTAACCTGTAAAATTGCTAAGTTTGCAGAACTAACCTGTAAAATTGCTAAGTTTGCAAAACTAACCTGTAAAATTGCTAAGTTTGCAGAACTAACCTGTAAAATTGCTAAGTTTGCAGAACTGAACTGTAAAAATTGCTAAGTTTGCAGAACTAACCTGTAAAATTGCTAAGTTTGCAGAACTGAACTGTAAAATTGCAAAGTTTGCATGAACTAACCTGTAAAATTGCTAAGTTTGCTGAACTAACCTGTAAAATTGCTAAGTTTGCAGAACTAACCTGTAAAAATTGCTAAGTTTGCAGAACTAACCTGTAAAATTGC
>JAXGGA010013616.1:0-34661 GCA_038373865.1 Uloborus plumipes
GTTGGCGAAAAGGTCGAGTCACTCAAGTTGTACGAAAATAGTTTTTTAATGCAACTTTGACCGACCAAATCTTCTTGTGGAAACGGTGCACCACGGTAGTGTATATATCAGTAAATACCCACCAAAGAGTAGTATCCAAAAACATAAAAATCTGTATGGTTGATATTTTGCACATCGAGATATTTGACTCTGAAGTTGCAGAAATCGCAAAATCACGTGACTTTGAGGGTCATTATCTCCTTGCACCATGAGTGACCACTGACCAGATACAAAACTAGTTGGAGTAGAAGCCTTTCTTGTCCCAAAAACACAATCCGTTAACAAACCTATGGTTACTCTTTCAGTTTTCGCACAATTCGGCTCTAAACTTTGAAAAATGAGTGTTTTTCGGCGTTAAGAAAAAAGGCCAATTACCTGTTTTAAAATAGGTATTGCTATTATTTGTAGCACTATTATATCCCAACTTCCTAACCAGCTGAAATGGCATCTAAAGATGGTTATACAGTTGAAACCAAATTGAAAATGAATTCTCGAAAATACTCAGTATACGTCAAAAACCATATTTTTTTTATTTGTCCAGGCGACGTTTTTTTGTTACAGCTCTTTATTCCGTTCGGTTCCAACATGGTAAGCAATTTATGTACTTCTTGTCGTTCTAGTTGCTGTAAAACAGGAAAGCAATGAATCTAAAGTGATATATAAAGCAATATATCCTGTCATATCAAGTTTATAATGCTAAAAGAATATTTTGAAATTGACAATAAACATAATCCAAAAAAAAAAAAAAACTTCTGTTCAGCTGTGCCCTCTTGGTCGAATCTCTTGGTCATCAAAAACTCAACTTTTTCACAAATCAGAAGTCTCTTTAGCAGAATGTCACTTCTTAAAAATCTTGGTACATTTAAGCCCCTCGGTGCAGGTCTGGAAATTTTTGATGACATTCATGACATCGAGCAAGAGGGCGCAGCTGAACAAGTAAGTTTTTTTTTAGATTAGGTCTATTATCCATTTCAAAAGATTCTTTTACATTATAAACTTGATATGAAAAGAGAAATTACTTTTTATCAGACTTAAGATACATTACTTTCCAGTTTTACAGCAACTAGAACGACAAGTACATAAATTGCTTACCATGTTGGAACTGAACGGAGTAAAGAGCTGTAACAAAAAACAAAAAAACATCGCCTGGACAAATAAAAAAATATGGTTTTTGACGTATACTGAGTATTTTCGAGAATTCATTTTCAATTTGGTTTCAACTGTATAACCATCTTTAGATGCCATTTCAGCTAGTTAGGAAGCTGGGATATAATAGTGCTACAAATAATAGCAATACCTATTTTAAAACAGGTAATTGGCCTTTTTTCTTAACGCCGAAAAACACTCATTTTTCAAAGTTTAGAGCCGAATTATGCAAAAACTGAAAGAGTAGCCATAGGTTTGTTAACGGATTGTGTTTCTGGGACAAGAAAGGCTTCGACTCCAACTAGTTTTGTATCTGGTCACTCATGGTGCAATGAGATAATGACCCTCAAAGTCACGTGATTTTGCGATTTCTGCAACTTCAGAGTCAAATATTTCGATGTGCAAAATATCAACCACACATATTTTTATGTTTTTGGATACTACTCTTTGGTGGGTATTTACTGATATATACACTACTGTGGTGCACCGTTTCCACAAGAAGATTTGGTCGGTCAAAGTTGCATTAAAAAACTATTTTTCGTACAACTTTGAGTGACCTCTGACCTTTGCGCCAAGAGTCGTCCACAAATATTTATGTACTTACAGTTAGTGGGGATATAGTAGAACACAAAATAATTGTCAGTTCCACGGTTCACTCCTAAAGCAAAAAGTATTGGCTCATCTAAGTTGGCATGTTTTTATTGAAAAAAAGAGCAAAGTCCAACTTTGACCTCCCAAAACGGAAAGAAAAAAATTTTTTTTGAAAAAATAAAAAAAACACGTGTTTAATAATTTTAAATAAAGACCATATTCTGAAATTTTCAGCAAAATCAAAAATGTCAAGTTTTTTGACTGCCTGATTCTTAAAAAAAAACGGCTCTTAAATATAAATGTCTAACATTAAGTCTTACAGTGTATTGACTCACTGTAAGATTTTACAGTTAGTTCATCTTGCGTAAAAAATGATAGTTACAGTCAAAGCAACTTAAAAATAATAATCCTTCGTGATACGAAAAACAGTAAAAAAAAAGTCATGCAAAATTATTTATATCAATGGTATTACATGAAAGATATGCTCAAAATTACTGACATGTCGGGAAAAATGTCAAATTTGATCACAAAAAGTTACTGTGTGACACACATTCATGGATAAAAGAAGTTTTTACATCAAAAATGTTGCAAGATTTCTTCGATTTCTGATATGTGTTGGAATTCGCCTTTACTAATTTATTATAATTTTATCATAATAAAACATTCATATATTTTATCATAACATTGGCAAAACGCAAAGCACATATGATTAATGGATGCCACCTATTTTTGTTATTAAAAGTCATTTTGAAATGCTCATGTGTACCATGATTGGCTGGTAGTTAGAGATCACAACATTTAAAGCCTACATTAGCATCAACGTGAAAATCTTAAAATAATAATAAAAATGATAGATTAATTTAAAAAGGCTTCTTTGAAGGCATTTAAAGACATTAACATAAAAAACGGTGTTTAATATGTGTAAAATCAAGTGGTGTTTTGCAGTCATAGCATAGTTATCAAAATGATACATTTACCTTAAAAAATATACATTTTAAAACAGTTACAGAAAAGAAAAATAAAGAAAAGAAGAAGAAAAAAATACTAAAGGCAAAAAAAGAACGTTCAATTATTTACTTTCTTTATTGATTAGCATGTCTCGTCCAGAAACTAAAGAAAAATGGATTCCAATTTTTAAAGAATAATTCAAACATTAGTAATAAATCTGTATGTTAAGCATTGCTACAAAAGGTATAAGTTTTGCTTATCCAAAAAAAAATGTTTATGCAACTAAAAATAAATCAGAAATATTTCAGAAAATGAATGATCAGTTTGTTTATTCTGAAAGTAGAATCTTAGTTTCAAACCAACTAATAAAAACATACATCCATGAAAACTTATTAAACTGGGAAAAAAAAAATCTTTATTTTCTTGGTTAAAAATGCAGCATAAAAAGTATAATAAAAAGTTTCCAAAGGATTTCATTTCCAAGAAGGATATTCATTTCAATTCTGAAATTAATTTTTTGTTCACATGAATATTTTCCCCGTTCAAAATGTTATTTGAAAAATCCTTAATAAAAAGGAAAACTTGCGGATATCTTTAAGAGAATAAAATTCCTGGCTTAATAAAAATCAAATGGAGAAGCAAAAATATGAGCATTTTTTGACAGAATCGCTTTCGGTTATAAATAAAAAAGGCAAACATTGGTGATACCAATATAGGAAATTGTTTGCTTTTATTCGTGTACCGGCTGCGGAAAATATTGATTTAATAGAAACTTCCACAAGAGAAATAAAATAAGAAGTTCACTTAAAACGAAACCTTCGCCTTCGCTTCTTGTTAATTAGTTCTTCTGAAAATCACGCGAAAAGTAACCTCAGCATTTTGTTTATGGTATCTGTTTTTGCGAAAAAGACACTAGAGTCTGTAGAAATAAATTTTGCTATTCGGCATTTATTGCTGTATATTTTTCCAGTTTTTTAATGTAAACATTATTTAGACGAAGCAGTTTTCTTTGCCGCGTTAAACAATTTTATTTTAGAAATTCTTTTTTTTTTTTTTTTTTTTTTTTGTCTGAAAGAGATTCGAATATTTCTAAAATAAATCTTGATTGTGTATATTTTATTGTCTTTTTGTAATGCACTTACACATTTTTATTGGTTTCAGAAAATTGTGTGAGGTTACAATGTAATCGTTTTTAGATTGGTTGTTTCCATTAAATATCTTGTAGAATGATAATATTTGTTACTATGTATCTAAATAAAAAGTCTTTGGGGACGAAAAAACGATATTGATTGTATATTGCTTATTTTTATGTATGAGTTAAAATAAACAAAAATAGGTTACGGAACATATTTATCTCTCATATAACAAGATATTTATGTCCTGCATTTGAAATAGTTAATTTCACTTTTTTAACTTTTTCAATCATCTTTTACCTTATCACATTCAGAAGGTTGACAATATGAAACTTGATGTAGTGAGCAGGCAAAAAATATGACCAGTTCACTAATACAGGGTCTAAAATCACAAAACCATTAAAATTCAAAAAAGAAAGGAAAGAAATCAATTACAGAAAAATTGACATGAGGACGAATATATTCACCGAAATACGAAATGCGGTGTTTTGTGACTTATTCAATTTTAAACCATTGTTTTCCAGGGGTCATAAAGATTATTAATACATTTGACATTTTTTTTTTATTTTTAACTGCAAGATCTTTTGTATTGTAGAAATTTTGGCAAAATATATTAATATTTAGAGGTCGCTCAAACGCCTTGAAATTTCGTGATATTGACAAAAAACGTGATCGTAAATGATATCTATCGAAAAAAGTAGCTTTTGTATTTTTATTCGTCTTACCGTCTTATTTAGGCCCTTTATATACACAGAATTATTCACCCAAAATTTTAGTAAACTATATTTACATTTAGGAGTATTTCAAATTTTGTGATAGTGGCACAAATGCGAACGTAAATAATAACAATAACAAAGTTACTTTATTGCTTTTTTATATCTCCGAAGAAAAAAAACGTGCAATCACAAAATGAACTATATATCTGAAAAACCAGTGAAATGCAGAAAAGTATGAAAACTAATACGGAAAAAAAATATAAAAAATAAATTTAAATACATTAAATATATAGTAATTCGCTCATTAATTCTTGCAATACTTTTTAAGGTTACTTTTTTGCAACTTTGAAACCTTTACTGTGTTTCTGTACCACTTGAAGAAGACACTGTCTTTGTTTTTCGTCGTTAGTGATAGTCTTAACAAATGGTTCGATAAGGGCCATGCCACGCTTCGTATTGTCGTTTACAATCCTCAGTTTCTTTGGTAGTATGAAGCCTTGTTGGTAGCTATCTTAAAGATTCGAATGCTCAGGATCAAACAGCTGATATATTTTGAGTTTCTTCTTTACATGAATAAGGACGCTAAAAATATTCCAAATCATTTCTTAGTGCTTGCAAAAAAAGGGTTGCTGGGAACCCAGTTCTTAGATATTATTTCCCATTAACGATAAGAATGTGAAAGAAATCACATTCATATGTTACGAATACCTTTTGTTTATCCAGCTGCAAGTTTGAATTGGTTGGGAAATATCCATAACTTGAAGCCATAAAGAATCTTTAACACAGATATAACAAGAGGAACCACTCCTGGGACACGAAAACATACACCAAGAGAAGGTACTCTGCTCAAGAAAATCGCACTAAGCTCTAGTATCTTCCTTGGACACTTCTTTTACATGGGTCATCAGAAGTTAACTTTGCGCAACTTCCATTACTAGTTGCACGTTGCTCTGAATGTGCTACCAACTCCTCAACCTCATTGTTCCTCACTCCATGTTTAAAATTAGAATGTTTTATTCTGGACTATGATTGCTAAAACCGCTTAAAAAGCAGTATTGTAGATCCAATGGCAGTGAATGTTTCCACGCAATTGCGTGAACATCGCACCTGACATTGCACGCAATCAAATACCCCAATTCTACCTATTTCTTGGTTTATCGGTTAAAATACCGAGAGACCAAGAGTAGAATAGATTTCGGTTGTAATACCACAGAAAACACAATGTCTAAAATATTGTGGCGGAAAGCACAATATAAAAGTTGCTTCCCTAGTTTTTTTTTTCCCCAAGTTCAAACATGCTCCAACTTTAGTACCGGCAATGCATGTCGTATTGAAACACATACCACGTACGAGCTTAGTAAGTTCCCATTTATCTAACTGGTTATCGTATAGCAGCATTTTCTGTAGCAATTCCAATGCCTGACTAACTTACTAGAACCCAGAAGTAAATCATCAATGCTTGTGGTCCTGATACTAATACTGGTATGAAACCCGCCGATCATCCTTCATTTTCCCAATATATTTTGCATCAGTGTTTCGTTCCAGTAAACTTTCAAAGGAAGTCCTAGATTTAAACGACTTTTGTGGGATAACGGCTAATTCAGAGCGAATAGTTTGCATTTACCGTTTTATGGACGTTGTCAAATCCTCCCCATTTTGACCCATACTTTGTACTGTAGCAGCTACTATCAAAGTGGCTTTCTGTCACTTATACTAGGCCCTGTCTAGAGTGGATGCTAGGTGTTTTAGCCAAATAAACTCATACACCTCAAACAACCGAAAAGAAAACAGAAACCACAGCCCGAGCTTGCAGCTGCATTTTCTACCCAAAGTCAGGTAAGAGATAATGCAGCTTTGGAGCGGGGGGGGGGAGGGGGGTAATCGTTACAACTCACTTTGAGCTATTATACTATTGACTAATTACTTAGTAGAGTAAACTAACGTTTTAAGTTATTCCATTTTATATGAAAAAAAATATTATTTCGGGTAATGAAGCTATATACTCCAACTCTCGAAATTGTTAATTTTCAACAGAATTCGATCGCGTTGAGCGACCTCTAAATATTATTCAATTGAACTAAAATTTTACATACATCACATTCATAAATAGTGTAAAAAACTGTGGGGTAAGACCAGAGAAATTCAAAAAAAATTTTTTTTGAATCACCCTAATATATATATATATATATATATATATATATATATATATATATATATATATATATATATATATATATATATATATATATATATATATATATATATATATATATATATATATATATATATATATATATATATATATATATATATATATATATAATATATATATAAAATTCTCGTGTCACAGTTTTCGTTGCACCGATTTTGATGAAATTTTTTGTGCTTATCCAGTATCTATGAGAATCGGCCAACATCTATTTTTCATCCCCCTAAATGTTAGGGGTAGTCCACCCCTAATTTTTTTTTTGTTCGCACATAACATCATTTAAAACAATATTTGTTATCGTAAATCCTTACTTCAATGAGCGACCCGATGGTGAAGTGGTTATACCCGTCAGGTTGAAGTTCCTGATGGAATGAGATCGAATCCAGGGACGCAAGGATTTTTTCGAACAGCTGGATGTTTTTTTTTTTTTTTTGAATGATTTTAATGATTGTAATGTCCTTATGCATGTACAGCCCCTCATGGGGATCTACCCCATATTTTTTTATAGTACAAAATAACAGTTTTGGTCGGATCTTTGTTAAAATTGGCAATGGGGTCCTTCGATGCTGTAGAATTTTCTTATGGACGTTTGCGCCATTTTTGGGGGCTTTGAATCGATTGTGGCAATAAATGGTTTTTGATTTGCGGCACTTATATTATTTTTTCAAAAATTATATACACCATCAATTATATTATGTTAATTTTTGTACCTTTATAAAATTCTGTATTTTATACCTTGCATTTATGCCAAATTCAAGGTAAAATTAAAAGTCAAAAATTCTGAAGAAGATAAATATATGTTAAAAATTGAAGTAACTATTTTTTGTGATTTTCATATTGGTTGTGACCAAAAAACATCATTACAAACAAATAAAATGTATCAAACACCATGAGTGTTGAGTTATTTGGCAAAATCTGCTGTGTAAAGTTTTTTTCACTGCGAGAGGGGGGGGGGGTATGAATGACCATTAAAGTGACACAAATTTTTAAAAAATAAAGGTTGGATCTCCAATTATCTTTCTTCGTAATTTGAACGCGCCCCGGCTGTGCAACGGTACGCGATTAGTCATTCAAAAATTAATGAAAAACGTGATCGAAGCCAGGATTTTAAATGGCAAATTCAGAGGTGAAAATATACTCATACCACGGATTCCTATTATACCTACAGATGTACCAATTCAATTCAAACGTATTGAGTTTCCGATTAGATTGGCAATTGCAATGACTATCAACAAATCCCAAGGTCAAACGATGTCTGTTTGTGGCTTAGATTTGAGAATACCATGTTTTTCACACGGACAATTATACGTGGCATGCTCTCGAGTGGGTAAACCATCCAGTTTGTTTGTGTTAGCTAAAGATGTACTAACAAAAAATATTGTTCACGCTATAGCATTAAGAGATTGATATTGTTTAATAGTGTTACTGTCTTGTTTAATTAATGATGAATTGTTTAATTAATGATACATAATTTTAAGGAATAAATTATAATAACTGAAAAATAATGTTTGCCTTTTGTTATTTTTATATTCCCTCATTGTTCACAGCGCTCCATGCTTATTTCACGCATATACCACATTCTTACATACATACAATATACACATTCTACCATACATACATACATACTTACAATAAGCAAGCTATTTTTTGTCTACGCTAGAAATTACAAGGAAATTATTTATATGGCAAAACAACGTTTGCCGGGTCAAATAGCTAGGTGAATATTTGTCGTCCAAATGTCCTTTTTCTTTTCGATTTTTTTCCCTTTTTTTTGTGATATTGATTTACCTCAATATAAATGGTTGGACACAGTTACCAGATAAAATTTTAGATGCGCACTTTTTCCCTAAATTATTTTTTAGCTTTAATCTTGCATTATCTTAGCTCTGCATTTTATTTTGACCATTTTTGAATTTGAAACTGTGTATATAGAGAGAACAGCTAGTAAAATAGTGGTCTTGCAAGCTAAGCACTACCACGCTGCATAACACCATAACTGCGATACCAGTGCCACTTTTGTAAACTTAGAAAGGTTTTATATCAATTTTAATTAATTTATTTTTAACTATTAACTATTAAGATCTTAATAATTATATCCAACAGTGGCAAATATTTGACTCTGCTACAGCTACTCTTGATAAAAATCAGTTCAGCTTTGCAAGAGAAATGCTGAGTAAATTTTTACTAAAATATTAAACGCCTGGAAACTACGAGTGCTCATTTAATTTTGATGAAACTGCTTAACCGTATGTAACGTTTATGAGCTTGCTCCCGAAAAATGAAATTTCTGCTCGGAGTTCAAGCACATAAACAATAATCTTCAACGGAAGAAGATTTTTACGTCCAACTGTTATTATCACAAAAATCGATTGTAATGCCTTTAGCAGAGTTTTGTCGGACAGAAAGAAGTGCAGTTAAAAGCAAGTTGAGTAGGGTTATATAATTAGAGAGGATAAAATTTGTTTTCTTCTGTTTGCAGTTGTAGATGGAATGAAACGTTATTCGCTGCGTAATTAAAAATTTATGAAAAGAAAATTGCGGAATGATGATTAAATACGTCAAGACTTATGTTTCTTGTATTTACATTAACGTGACGTTAATGTAGAAGACATGTTTTAATTAAGTGCATTCAATTGTGTAGACTTTAGCGTTAGCATTTTAATTCACCTAGAAAACAAGTGTTCTAATTAAAAACCTTAAAATAGCAAATAAATATTTTTCATTCTGCGTTGATTGACATTTTTATTTTCATATTTTTTACGAAAGGAGAGAAACGACAAAAATTGTATGCAGTTACTACTTCTTTTTATTGATGAATGATATAAACTTTTATGCTCAAATATTGAAAATATTTAAAATACTTTATTAAAGGAAAGAAAGACTGAAAAAAGCTTACAGTTACTTCTTATTTTATATGCTAAGAATTTTTTTTGATAATATCACTAATATTTGAAATCTTTTAAAGAGATTTACTCTTCAGTTGCTCTTTTAATCCTAGCTTATTTTTTGTGTAAAAACTCCGGTCTTTGAAGTGTGTTACCTTTAATTGTGCAGTTAGTTGAGACTTTTAGTATTAAAATCAACTCGATTTATAAATTTAGGAAAAAAAATCCTTAATTTTTCTATTTTTTAATTAGCGCTATCAAGCTACAAAGCAATTTATAAGGTATGTAACTCAATCAGGTCCAAAACTAAAATAAAAAAAGACTGTTCAATCCGCTAATATTTTTGTCCGTGATTTAAAATTTATAAACCATGATTGAGATGCATTTGATACAAACGCTTGAGCTCGAAATTTCCAAGTATTTTTTATGTTTGTATAAATACTTACTTTCAAAACCACAAAAAAATGTTGCACCTAGTTATTGACACTTTTTGTAATGATTTGATCGCTTAATTATACTGCATTAATTTGTGAAACTATAAAAAGATACGCACTAGTTTTAATGCATTTTGCTTCACTTTTGATGATAAACTTTCATGAAATCAACTCTTTTTTTTTTATTGCTACTAATTTTTATCCAAAATTCATTGGTAGTATTTTTATTTATTATTTAATCAAATAATTTAGTTTGATTGTAATAAACGGAAAAAAAAATCATAAATCTTAATAAAAAATCATGCATTGAGTAAATATAAGAAGCTTGTTTCAAGATTGTAAAAAACTTCTTTATCAAATTATAAAAGTGTGAGATATAGAATGTATGTAATTCGTACAAAATAAAGGCATAGTTCAGTTTATTAATATTCAGCAGCAAACAGCAACAAAAAAAAACATGTTGATTTACTAGTGATAGATTTGCAGATATTCCCTCTCGAAAATATTAATCGTTGAAAGATTGATTTAACGTTACTCAAATTCTTAAGGAGATAAATTAATTTAGTTTTAACTTCAAAAAGTTATTAATATTTGAAAAAAAAAAGGCGAAACTCAAAAACATGAATGTTCATAAGCGTTATATTTTAACAAAATCAAAAGCTTCCTTTACTCTGTACATAGATACATTTTCGTTCTCACTGACAAATAGCGTAGGGACTAAATGTTCTTCTTTCACTATTTAAACCAAACCATTAAATTTCAAGCTACTAAATTGCTGTTGCTCATATTCTTAATGAATAGCAAGATAAATAATTCAAATGTAACACTATGAAATGAAAGTAAGCTAATTAAATGAACAATTTGCTTTACGCTTTTAATACATTAAATTAATATAAAAAGGGATGAACCATAGCATACATTTAATTACATTATTTCATAAGCTTTGAAGCAACTAATTTCGTAAAACAATTCGTGTCTTACCAAGCGTATACTCTTAAATGAAATTCAGAAAAATAGAAGCAGTATTTACGAGAAGGCTAATTATGATAAATGAACAGGTTTTACTAATGGTAAAAGGCCTTATTTTCTACTATGTTTGAATCGCATATTAGTTTACGTAACCCTGCCCTTGAGCCTATTAAGTTTTATTCATTTTATGGATATTTTGTTCATAATGAACCTTTTGTGAATTTTGTTATTTATTGTTATAGAAAAGTTTTTTTATTAATTAAATCACTTTCGAAATTCGCAGTATTTTTTTTTTTTTACATTTTTTGTTATTAAATATCTTTTAGGTACAATTGCTGGTTATGTTCTCGATTAATTATTATCTCTTAAAGAAATAATGCAGAGTCATTTTATTTGAAATGAAATATTGTTCAATCCTATGTTTAGCCAGCTTAATCTAATTTGAGGATGAGCGGGACCAATAAAGCAATTTTATCCGCATAAATAATGACATATGATGTTCATTTATTTCATTAATAAAAATACAATTTTAAGGTAATGTACCTAAGTATTAATTAGAACTTCAAGCATAACGTTTAGATTTAAGACGGAAGAAATTTCGTATAAATGGTCTAGTTTTGAATACATGTTTTCGAACGAAAACCGTAGCCCCAATCGTAGAAACGATCTGTGTAAGAAAAAGGAATGTAAAAAAGCTTACAGGACTCTGTAGAATTTTCGTATTAGAAACGTGTACTGAGTGTTGAGAAACGTGTACTGAATGCTGAGAAACGTGTATTGAGTGCTGAATGGGTCTGAAAGTGAACTGGTTTCGGAAGGATACATAGTGTGCATTTTCATTGACATTTATTCGGTATTAAAAAGAAAATAAGGATGTACAACTAAATTAAACAGTAATAAATAAGCATATGTAATCAACATTAAAAAAGTCTGTTAGACATTGACCATCAAAATGTAAAAGGAAAGGAGTATTATGCAAGTCTTTAAGTTTTTTTCCAAACGGAGACCTATCTCTTTTTTTTAATTAAATATTTATGCGAGCATCACGTTATAATTTTCGCAGTTGCATTTATTTGCAACTTTTTCTCTAACAACACTGGTCTACAATAAATAATAAATACATAAATAAATACTTTTGTTCTGTTAAATGGAAAAAAATACTTAATCTCAGTGCAAAATAATTCGATGAATTCAAATATGTAAACAGTTTTTCTCCATCACTCACATAATTTTTGTAATATTCGACTGAAATTTGAAAGAAATGCGCATTTTTACATACATGGTTAATTCCAAAATAACAACAAAAACTAAGCTATTATTCATTTCTTTAGGTAATTTGCATCAAAAACATCCCTCTTAAGGATTAACATTAATCATCAGGATTTTTTTCATTTGGAAAAATGGGACAATGGGGGGCCCTTCAAAAATGTGTTTCTTTAGCTTTACATTAATAATACGTGGCAATTCTGGTTTTAAGTATTTAAATCCTGTACTAGTGTTACAAAGTCTTAATATTTTGAAGAGGACTGATTTAATATGAAGAGTTAGTAGAATAACAGATCCAATCTTCTTTTTTTTAAGAAATTCTTCTTGCCATTTCTATCTTACTCGAAATGGAGAAAACAATATTGTGTAACCCCATATTATTATGGTTTGTTAAACTAAGCAGTTAAAGATTTTCCATGATTTTGTGTAACAGTATCAGGTGTCTAAAAACAAACAGTATCTCTACAGCCATTGATATTAAAAGTTAAGTACAATTATATTAATCCTTTTTCAAGGGTTACGTGTATTTTCAGTTCATGAAAATGAATGAATGAAAACGAATTCAAAAGTGTGACAGAAGCAAGAAATACTGTTAGAATATTACATCAACGAACAATAACCCCTATCAAAAGAAGACATTTGGGTAACATTGGAGAAAAAAATAATTGTGTGTTTAGTGGAGCAGAGCAAAATGTCAATCAATATATTTCTTCGTGAAAAATAGCTTCGTCACTATCGGTTTGCAACCGAAGTGTAAAGCAGAAATTCTCATTTTAGAATGAGACGATATTAATTACACAAAAGAGTCAAACCTTTATTATTTGTTATTAAGAGGCAGTTTTCAGTTTTAATTAACATACATCAGATGAAAAGTTACGGCTATAGAAAGTGATTGTATTTATAACGCCAAAACGTTAATCGAAAACCTCTGCCCCAGTCATATAAGAGAACATAATTTGGACCACATTTTTCCTTTCTTTTCCAGTGGGTAAAGTGATGAAAGAACAAAGAAAAAAGCTAGCCACATAATCTGGAAAATCCAAACCTCTTCATTAAAAATTGTTGATTACCAGAGGTCTCGTTAACATACGGTTGAGTTCGCGCGCAGAAGCCTCTTGTGGCTCCCCAGAGCTTAAGTTTTAATTGCTAATTGTGTGAGCTAAAAATTCGCACTCTGGATTTAGCCATGCAGAAAATGAAGGATGAATAATTACTTCTTTTATCCTCAATAATTTTCCTCTCTCGTTTTTAAGTAATGAAAAAGTAACTGGGCACAATATAATTGATGAATTTTTGTACGGTACCTCGTTTTCTCAGCTCGTGTGTTTATTCAGCTCCCCGAAATCTCCATCTTTTTCCGTCGTTTTTTTCTCACCTTTCACTTTAATAATATGGCAGAGAAAGTATTATTTTTTCTGTATTTCCGCGAAAAGAAATTCATTTAAATAGCTTCTTCTTGAGGTAGATCCGAGTAATAAAGCTTAGTAAACATTTAAATACATCGAAAGAAAAAACTTCGCTTCGCATAAAAAGCATTTGATCTTACATAAATGCATATTTTCTCATGATAAAAAACAGTGTGATTAGATTTTTTCACCTCATTAATAAAACATCTAAGTAGCTGTTTATTTTTCCTTAATTTTTTTGACTTTCTAAGAAACGTTTTTAGGTGAAAAAAACTTAGCAAATGATACTAGTAGAACTTGTTAATTTCATACTAAAAAAGGATTTTAAGTGAATTTTCTATGCATACACTTCTGTAGGGTGATTCAAAAAAATTTTTTTTTTTAAATTCTTTGGTCTTAAAACGCAGTTTTGTTACACTATTCATACATATGATGTATGTAAAATTTTAGCTCAATTGAATAATATTTAGAGGTCGCTCAACGCGATTGAATTCTGTTGAAAATTAGCAATTTCGAGAGTTGGAGTATATAACTTCATTACCATAAATAATATTTTTTCACATAAAATGGAATAATTTAAAATGTTAGTTTACTGTAGTAAGTAATAGTCAATGAAATAAGAGCTCAAAGTGAGTTGCCCCCCCCCCCCCCGCTCCTAAGCTGCATCATATCTTACCTGAATTTGGGTGGAAAAGGCAGCTACAACCTCAGGCTGTTTTTTCTGTTATTCTTTTCGGTTGTTTGAGGCGTATGAGTTTATTCGGCTAAAACACCTAGCATACACTCTAGACAGGGGCCAATATAAGTGGCAGAAAAGGCACTTTGATAGTAACTGCTACAGTACAAAGTATAGGTCGAAATGGGAAGGATTTGAAAACGTCCATAAAAAGGTAAAGGCAAACTATTCGCTCTGAATCTGCGTTAATTTACAAAAATCGTTTAAATCTATGACTTCTTTTGATAGTTCACTGGAACGAAACACTTATGCAAAATATATCTGGAAAAATGAAGGAGGATTTGCGGATTTCATACCAGTTTTAGTTTTTTATCAGAACCACAAGCAATGATAAAACTTCTGAGTACTCCTACGTTAGAGTCAGGCATAGGAATTGCTACGGAAAATACTGCTGTACGATAACCTGTTAGATAAATGGTAACTTACTGAGCTCGTACGTGGTATGTGTTTCGATGCGACATGTAGAGCCGCTACTAAAGTTGGAGCATGTTGAACTTGGGAAAAAGAGCGAGGGAAGCAACTTTTATATTGTGCTTTCCGCCATTATATTTTAGTCTTGGTCTCTCGGTATTTTAACCGAAAAAGCAAGAAATAGGTAGATATTGGGGTATTTGATTGTATAAAATGTCAAATGGGGTTTTCACACAATTGCGTGGAACCACCCACTGCCATTGGATCTACAATACCGCATTTTAAGCGGTTTCAGCAGTCATAGTCAAGGATACAATATTCTAATTTTCAATCTGGAGATCTAAACGATGAGGTTGAGGAGTTGGTAGCGAATTCAGAACGACGTGCAACTAATAATGGAAGTTGCACAAAGGCAACTTCTGATGTCCCATGCAAAAGAAGTGTACAGGAAGATACTGGAGCTTAGTGTGATTTTCTTGAGAGAAGCACCTTCTTGTGGTGTATGTTTTCGTGTCTCATGAGCGGTTCCTCATGTATATGGGGGTCAAAGATTCTTTATGGCTTCAAGTTGTGAATATTTCGTAACCAGTTCAAACTTACATCCGGACAAAGAAAAGGTATTCGTAACATATGAATGTGAATTCTTTCACATTCTTATCGTTAATAGAAAGAATATCTAAGAGCTAGGTTCACAGCAACCCCTTTTGTCCAAGCACTGAGAAATGATTGGAAACATTTTCAGCGTCCTGATTCATATAAAGAAGAAACTCAAAAAATATTACACTGTTAAAAAATTTCCTGAAATTTTACGGTAAAAGTTACTGGTATCCATGTTGTTAGTAACTTTCACCGTAAAATCCAATTGTACTGTAAAATTTTACGGTAGAGAAAAGTAGAGTTAAAAAATGCAAGATGCAAGTAGCTAGAATCGAACCCAAGACGCAGTTATCGCACTTCGCTTCTCTATCCACTGTACCGAATAGACCACACATGGCGAACAGAAATTGAGTATTACGTGCTTCGCTCAGTAAGTCACGTGGTTTATTAACTGGTGCTGTAATCGTTTCTTTTTTCTGGTACAATTTACTGTAAATATTTTCGTTACTGTAAATGCAACATTTTGCAGTAATATTTACCATAAAAGTTTCCTGAATTTTTAACAGTGTAGCTGTTTGATCCTGAGCATTGAAAACTTCATGATAGCTATCAATGATACTTTGTACTACCAAAGAAGCTTAGGATTGTAAACGACAATACGGAGTATGGCTTTATTAAAGCATTTGTTAAGAATATCACTAAAGATGAGAAACAAAGACAGTGTCTGCTTCAAGTGGTACAGGAACACAAAAAAAAAAGTTTCAAAGTTGCAAAAAAGTAACCTTTAAAAGTTTTTCAAGAATTAATGAGCGAATTACTTTATATTAAATGTATTTGATTTGTTTTTCATATTTTTCCGTATTTGAGTAGTTTTCATACTTTTCTGTATTTTATTGGTTTTTCAAATATCATTTTGTAATTGCACGCTTTTTTTCTTCAGAGATTTAAAAAAGCAATGAAGTATCGCATTTGTGCCACTATCACGAAATTTGAAGTACTCCTAAATATAAATATTGTTTAGTACAATTTTGGGCAAATAATTTAGTTTATATAGAGGTACTAAATGAGACGGTAAGACGAACAAAAATACAAAGGCTACCTTTTTCCAAGATATCATTTACGTTCACAATTTCGTCAATATCACGAAATTTGAAGGCGTTTGAGCGACCTCGAAATATTAATATATTTTGTCAAAATTTTGCACAAATGATCAGTGTATATAGTGGCACAAAATAAGAGGGTAAGACGCACAAAAATACAAAGTTTATTTTTTTCCATACATTTCTGAATCACCCTAATCCACATACAATGCAACTTCTCTGCATGCTTTCTCTATGGCACTGAAATGTTGATTTTTTTCTTAATGAGGTTTATTCCCTCTCATCAGACGAGATCCCATGATCAGTTTTTGCTGTAAGGCAGACGGTATCTTCATTAACTCTTCGGTCAATTCCCATCTAACTGAAAAATGATGCTAACTGTAAAAATTTTAAACTTGCACTAAAAATATGATTTGAGCACCCCTTTCAGACAGTAAAATGTCTACTTGAAATCTTAAACGCAAACATAGAAACAAAATAATTTAATAACATGCTTAGACATTTTATATAATAATAAATCTTCGACTACTCCTTCGAAACTCTACGAATCATTTGAAAATTTTCTTATATTAAATTTGTTTTCTGCAATAGTCATTGGTTACCCTAAAATTATGATTAAATTATTTACTGTAACATAAATGACATTTACTGACTAAAGATCAAGATAAAAAAAAAATATGCACAGCCGCTATTTCTACGACAACCTGACACATTTTTTTTTTTTTTTGCATTTCCCCTGGGCACTGACTTTTTTTTTCGCTTCAATTTTTTTCTTTAACTCTTTGTTAGCTACTAGATAATTTAATAAAGCTCTCCACACATCTATAATACATTTACTAAACCAAAATTGCTAGCTAAATGTCTAAAACTTATTTAAAAAGTTTTTTTTTTTTTTAAACTTTCATTAATTATTCAAAAAGATTATTTGTTGTATGTACATTCAATTCAAAAGGTCTCATTTGATGGTAGTTTATATATATATATATATATATATATATATATATATATATATATATATATATATATATATATATATATATATATATATATATATATATATACACACTTTTTTTTTGGTGTTTAATTTAAATATATAAAGTGTATTTTTCTCAAGCAGCATGAATATGAACTTAAAAATATAGTTTTAATGGTATATTTTTTATTAGTTTGTGGACTGACATATTTGTTTTAAAAAAATTTAATTCAAAGAGTTCTAACTCTCTCAAAATTTTTTCTCAAAACATATGTTGTCCACATTTCTTTAAATCTAGTTCTGTAATCATGTGCACACATGTATTGTGTCTGCTAAATGAGTAACGCACTTTTTTTTTTACTTCACAACTATAAACACATGCGAAAGTAACCGTCTCGGAACAGGTTTCACTGACAAATGGACTAAGTGTTAAATTAATCACCGCGTTGGTGTCTTTGAACATGTCAGTTGCATTTTTCCACTGTTCCAGACTCCTTTCTTAGATTTAAGTAAAGCAAATAGAAAGATTTGTGGAATTAAAAAAAAATGTTTCTTTGAAACATTAGCGCATGACGGATGACCTGTCAGATTTCGTCTTTTAAAACAGTAGGAAAAAATATTTCATCTTTGTTACTTCTTCAACAGCTAAGAGGATCTGTTATCGGAATTGAAAAGCAAAACTGTACAGTAAAAATAATCTTACAGTACAATTGCCACATAAGAAAAAATAAATAAAACGCTTTAAAATCACTTACGCGACAAGTATCATGCTATTGATGCTAAATTATATTTTTCCTTTGTTAAAGTGCTCTCAGTGACCCTTTATTACTTAACAAAAGAACCGCTGTTATGTTAAAGTGAATGATTTAAAATGCACTCTAATCCTAAAATATACTACATGTAACTATAATATACCACCTTCACTCACTCTTAACTTCCAAACGAATATACTCTATTTGTCAAAGTGGTGTTAAGGCATGTATAGTAAAACGGTTATGTGCTACTAAGTGAAATTTCTTTCAGCGCCACCTGGTGGAAAACTGCTGAATCAGTTTCTCTCTTTAAAAAAAAAAAAAAAAAAAAAAAAAAGCAAGACTGGGGGGGGGGGGGATGATGCACAAAATTGTAGAGCATTATTAATTTAATACGAAAATGACATCTTTATATAGATAATGCAAAGCATGAAGCCTTTAAAATACATATGTGTTTCTTTGTTTATTACGTTGTGAATTGAGAAAGGGGAAAACATAGGCTACTAAAAAATACCATTATTTGTCATTTATGTATCATGTCAAGTACGAAAGATGAGTATTTTTCCTATGACTTAAGTTTCGTGACGTCACATGAACGTAAATCCGGGTCGCTTTCGTGACGTCACATGAACGTAAATCCGGGTCGCTTTCGTGACATCACGAAAAACCAAACACACGTGTAAATCGCTCTAATCTTTGCTTTGATGTCAACAAGGTATATTATTGTACTTAATCGATGATGCTCTACGATACTGTAAATCCCCCCCCCCTCAAGCCTTTTTTGAGATAAGAACTCTAACCATTCTAACTCCGCAGTTTTCCATCAAGTGACGTTGAAGGCGATTTTATTCAAAAGAGCGCATGACTACTTCACTACACTGCCGTGCTAAGCACAAAAGTGATAACTACACTTTTAACAAAATTGAGTTATCACCACCAGGGTATCTCTTTGGGACGTATTTTACCTGAATTCAATATTATATGTTCATTTGATAACGGGAAATATTTAAAAAAAAATTCTGAAAAAGAATCATCTGAATCAAATGCATGGTGATGTAAAATTTTAAAGAGTTTATCTCAGTTTGAGCGACTAGAGATACCACTTTAGCTTTTAGCTCGGCAGTACACCTAGGTACCACTTTTATGAATATATCAGCAGCCATTCCAAAGTTAAGAGGGTGGAAAGGGACCCTACTGTCAGTTATATTGCAATGTAACTATATTTCATCTATTCACGACCACTATATTACGTATTATAGCATCATATCTGTGATTTGTGAAGCAAAGGAGTTGATAACAGACTAATAGATATGCGTGGGATCCAATTTCCTCCTCTACGTATATGTAAATGCTAATGGTTGCGTATGAAAGCGTAACAATACTTCAGAATAGCGTTCTCAATAGTTTGGATCGACAATATTCTAAAGCCATTAGTAAAACGAACTGAATAATTTTATTTTACCATAATCATATGCTTGATTATTTTGAAAAAATATTTCTTTACTTATACAAGATTGTATTAATGTAGCAGCTTTCTTCGAATATAGTCTTAACTGATTAGAAAATGCTTAAACACTTTGTTGCAACTTTTTCATGTCTTAGTAAGAGTTAAGTAGTTCGTAGTGAAGGTATATATAGTTATTTAGAAAATCACATTAAGAACTGATTTTCAAAAAAAGAAAGAAAGAAAATTGCAAATGTACAACACTCACTAAAAAAAGATTACTTAAAGTAATGGGCAGTTAACGCCACCAAAAGTCTACCAGTAACATAGTAACATAGCTTGCAAAATAAGAGGAATGTTTTCCGCTTAAAGAATATAACAACTTGAAATAAAACTAGAATCTTTCTGAAGAATTCATAAATTCTCTCAATAAAAGTCAATCACTTTTTCGGATAAATCTGGCCATTCCCAAGGAAACTTATGTATATTTATGTTCATAGCCTTGCTCTATCATTATTTACTACGAAAGATTCTAAATCGTTTTAGCAAATACGGCAGACATGGGTAAAATTGCTTGCACCTAGTATTTTTTTGCATACATTTTTTGCTATACTACAATTATCCAATGTTAGCATTGTAGCTAAAAACAGTTTTCTCAACAGTAAAAAAAAAATGCATTATGAAACTCGTAGAAATTCGGGAAACATTGTTACAAACATTCTATAATTTTTGCTGAAAACCGGTGGAAAACTGAAAATCTAGAACGTGGTTGAGAAATAATGTGTGACGCCACGGAATTCTTTACAGTGCATATAAGACCTATATTTGCATCTTGGGAGACAATGTTTTTATTACAGCTATTAAATGAGAATATAGTCAGTCCTTAAAAAAAATATTTAACTTCTAAAGCATCGCGATTCCCTACAAAATTAAACGGATGAAAAAAAATTCGTTTCTAGGAATATATAAAAAAAGAATAATCAACGTTAACGCACAACATTTTTATGAATCTGTAGACACGTGTTTCGGGGTTACAAGGAACTCCTTTTTCAATGCATTGAAGTGCGAATTGTAGGATAAGAAATCATCCGAATACAAGGGTTCCTTGTAGGCCCAAAACACGTGTCTGCAGATTCTTGCAAATTTTGTACGTTATAACGCAGATTATTCATATTTTATTTTTCAGAACAAAGGTATTTATTTCATTCTTAAGGAATATATACCTTTCGATTCTTTGAACTTACTCTAGCTTATAATTTTATATGCTTGCGTTTTTCAAAAGACAAAAACAACAACAGTATTTTTTTTTTTTTTTTTTTTTGCGTGAAGCATTTCTCGAAGTTTACTTGTTCGCCTTACTGAAAAATGATTTATGAAACAGGGGATAGATGAAAATACACTTTCTTGCAAACTTTTAACTTTTTTTCAGCTGATAGTAAGCATAAGAAAACGTCGATCCCGAAGAATTGAAGTTTTAACGTTTGGAAAGAAGACATTAAGAGTTAACCCCAAAACGTGCTTAAAAATACCTAGTTTCCACGTAAAGTGCTATCTTCAATTTTATTGACATGCGCCTTAATAAAACTATATGCGCTTGGCAGTGGGAAAAAATTCAATTGATGTGTGTACTCAACTTTGCGGTAATCCGTTGAACGACCTCAGTTTTATGAGGAGATGGTGTTTTTATTTAATATTTTCTTGGGGGATATCGGATCATAAAATTTTATCGATTCATTTACTTCTTGTTCATGTTTATTACGACCCAGCGAAAGTTTTTTAGAATAGTCAAGTATAAGAGTATGCTTATGGGTTTGTTTTAGCAAAATTCAGAAATCTTTGTTTGCAAAGACAGGCGTTGAATATTCCTTAGAGCAGTCAATGTAATTACAGGTTTTTTTTTTTTTAACTTTTCATTTTACTCTTAATGCTTTAATAAAGGAAGAATTGTGAAAAGAAGATGAGGAACATTTTTGATTGCACTTTTATTTTTTAAAATAAGTATAAAAATTGTAAAGTACTGTAAAACATCTGAGACTTAAACTTTCTTATCTTGGAATAAAATAAGGCTCCCACAGCTAAAAATGAAAAAAAAAAATTGAAAAATCCTTTGGAGGATTAATTACTTTCTGTATTAAGGAATTCTTTGAACTAAAACAAAAAAAAAAAATTCTTATTTTGTATCGATGAGTTAACCAAAAAATTACATACTTAAGAGTCTTACTTTACTACTAGCAAGATATAGTAGCTGAATTTGATTAAATTATTTAATTTCCATTATTCAAATTAATTATTATTATCTTTGATTTATAGATACTAATAACGGAAACAAGAACATTATTATTTATTTATAGCTTTTTTGTTCTTTTTAAACTTCTTTTTTGTGAACTAGTGGGTATGTTTTACAGTTTTATTTACTTTTGCAATTCCAAACGAGCACAAAGCAAAAATATTGACGACTTTTTTTAGTTTCAGAATAAAAATGTAAAGCAAATGAGAAATTTGATAATTTTAAAATAAATAAAACCTATTTTTAGTCGTACAAAACAATAATGGCTGTGAAGTAAAGTTTTAGTAAAATGCCGGTTTTCCAAGTCGATCTATTTGGGCTTTTTAAGGACGAAAATGATTAAATAAAGTTCAAAACTAATAATTAACTGAAGCAGGGTAGAAATAGATAAAATATATTTGTACTCGAATGTTTTTTATATTTAATTATATTTATCGAAGCTAATTATTTGTTTAATTACTAGTTTGCTTTAATAGCTAGTGTAAATACATGTGAAATTAGAAAATAAAATGTTTCTAAGGCTACTTTTGCTATACTGTATCTTTTTTTTGCCAACCATTTTGTATTCCAATAAACTAAAAAACTATCTCTGCAAATTTTGACCTTTCAAATGCATTAATGTTATTTTCATTCTACCACATAGGCAGATATAATTCGCTGGGGGCATGTGATGTAGCATCATCTATTCAATTATCCGGATTTTAATCCATTCGAAATTACCCCAAATACGATTTGTTATAGGTAGCAGGTCTTTTTTGCATGTAGATTTAAATTAATCACCATTTTAAATATTTCTTTTAAAGATCAAAAATTTTAATCTTTTGATATCTGAAAAGAATAAGAAATCTAGTATATATGTGTTGATAGATCGGGGTAACAGAAATAAAGCATCGCAATATTTTTATATCGTTACATGGAGATGTATTTTTGCTATAATGGTACTAAAAGTGATATGTTTCAAATAATGCATTATGCTTAAAATAGCTTATAAATCATAAGTTTAGTGTAATGAGGGTTAAAATCTCAATGAATATTAGTAAATTTAAGATAACACTTGACAAAATTGATCATTTGCTATCTTTTTTTGTACTAGCTAAAAATAAACCATTGTTGGGCAAATATACTTTATTCTTCTAAAAAATTCATTTTCTTTTTATACAATGGTTCATTATTTTTATGAAACTAAGTTTTGTTTTCCAAAATAAAAGGGTGTATTGCGGAAAAGCAATGAAGGAAAAGACAAAAGCCGTTTGACGATGGTTGGTTTTTATTTTTATTTCAGACTAAAATGTCAATAGTTGTTATGCGTAAATTTTTATTTTTAGCCTTTTTTTTTGAAATAAAAATCTGACGAAGGTAAATTCAAAATTATAATGTAAATATGTATTCTAATACTGTAGAGAAAACTGATTTTTTATTTAAGTATACTTACTATCGTTTTCAAAAGTAATGTCGAAATGGCTTTTTTTTTTTTTTTTTTTTTGCATGTACGTCTATTATAGAATGCTTCTCTTGATTACTTTATTAATTGTCAGGATTCATTTTTCTTTTCAATGTATCGACAAATTATCAAATTTTGTTTTTTTTTTAAATTTATTTATTTATTTATTTATTTTTTTGACAAAAGACTTTTTTTTATCAGTGAATTCACAAGCAATGCGTGCTTTTGTATAAATACTTGAAGGAAGAGGGGGGTGATTGAGGAAAAATATTATCAAACACTGAAAGGCAGGTTTGGATTTATTTTTTATAGTAAAACCAAAGTCACACTTTCTGTGCTATCAGTGGTAAACATTTAGATTTAAATATTCAAAATTATATAGTTCAACGTTAAAGAAAACATCTAAAAATACCGCGTTGACAAGTTACAATAGTGACCATAATTTTATGAGGAAATATTTTTTTTTATGTGCTCGCTTACTTCAGGTACAATGCATTATTTTTGTCTGGAACGCGACCATTAGACTCAAATATATTGAATTAATTCAGCACAAGACTCCTGGGCAGCAAGGAGATTTCCTTGGGTTGGCCAAACATAAGGTTTAGTAATTGTAATACAATTAAATCCAATCACAACGAACCTTGAGACATAGTAAATTTTATTCGTAATACCAGACACTTCGTTGTATTAGAATTGAAACAATGTAACGGATGTTGAAACTAAAATGGAATTGCTTACTTATTTCGCTGAAAAGGATATATACTTGCATTGATATCCACTTTAATGATATTTTACTTTAGATAAAATACACTGAAGTGACAAAAGTCATGGGGTAGCAATATGCAAATTTTCAGATGGCAGTAGCATTGCATAGAACAGGTATAAATGCGCAGTGCTTTTACAGAGCTTTCATTTCTGTTCAAGTTATTCATGTGAAGAGGTTTTAACGTGATGATGACCGCACGACGTGAATTAACAGACTTTGAACGCGGAATGTTAGTTGGAGCTAGACGCATGGGTCATGCCATTTCGGAAATCGTTAGAGAATTCAACATTCCCAGATCCACTGTGTCAAGAGTGTGCCGAGAGTATGAAATTTCAGGCATAACATCCCACCATGGACAGCGCAGTGGTCGACCGCCTGCACTTAAAGATCGAGACCGGCGACGTCTGCAAAGAGTCGTAAATTCTAACAGACAAGCAACACTGCGTCAAATCACCGTAGAAATCAATGTGGGACGTACAATGGACGTGTCTGCTAGAACTGTGCGGAGAAATTTGGATTTCTTGGGCTATTCCAGCAGAAGACCGACTCGAGTGCCTTTACTGACAGAACGACATCGCTTGCAGCGACTCTCGTGGGCACGTGAGCATATCGGTTGGTCCCTAGATGAATGGAAAACCGTGGCCTGGTCCGATGAGTCACGATTTCAGCTGGTAAGAGCCGATGGTAGGGTTCGAGTGTGGCGCAGACCCCACGAAGCCATGGACCCAAACTGTCAGCAAGGCACTGTTCAAGCTGGTGGTGGCTCCGTAATGGTGTGGGCTGTTTTTTCATGGCATGGGCTTGGTCCTCTAGTGCGACTGGACCGAACATTGACTGGAAATGCTTATGTGCAGCTACTTGGAGATCACTTGCAGCCATTCATGGACTTCATGTACCCAAACAACGATGGGATTTTTATGGATGACAATGCGCCATGTCACCGGGCCACAACTGTTCGCAATTGGTTTGAAGAAAATTCTGGACAATTCCAACGAATGATTTGGCCACCTAGATCGCCCGACATGAATCCCATTGAGCATTTATGGGACACCATCGAGAGGTCTGTTCGTGCCCAAAATCCTGCCCCATCAACGCTTTCACAATTATGGACGTCTATCGAGACAGCATGGCTCAATATTCCTGCAGAAGACTTCCAACGACTTGTTGAGTCCATGCCACGTCGAGTTGTTGCACTTCGCCGGGCAAAAGGAGGGCCGACACGATATTAAGAGGTATCCCATGACTTTTGTCACTTCAGTGTATATATAACGGCTATATGTTATTACATAATTTGGAACAGTATCAAAATGTCGATTCATCTTGAAGTACTTTCAATGCGCAAAGAATAGGCTATCTTTATATTCATACGGTTCAGTATGTAAGAATATATAGTAGGCAGTATAATATATTACAATAATTTTCACAAACACTTTCTGTATCTCACTGCTTTTTTTTTTCCTTCAGAAATGCAAGGCAATTGACTAAAATGACTGAATATTGTAGTGTATTTTTTTTATTCGAGCATTTTTTGTGATCATCCCAACTTTATTTCTATTGGATTTATCAGCTATATAACGTTTGAAAAAACTTCCGCATATGTTTTGAATACTTCCGGTGAAACGTTATTTGATAAAAGGAAAGGAAACATCGGAAAATGAAATTCAGGAGCTCTGCATTTCGATACCCTCTGCAAGTGCTTTCAAAAGATGGAAAACTCTTGTTTCCTGCGAGTTTTCCGAAACCAAGTAAGTGGTATGAATCTCTCTAAATATTTTTCTCGAAAGAAACATCTTAGCAGATGTCTCCGGTGCTTTTGTTTTCATGGCGAACGAGTGTCAGTTAGAATAAAAACAATTTAATAATCATTCCTTCAGAGTATTTGGTTCATCTCTCTTTTTGCACTGTAATTCTATCTTTATTATATTATTAATAATATTATCAGTTATAATTTATGAATGAACTCGTAAAGTAAATATAAAAATAAATAAAAAAAAACTTTCTTCCTATCTCCGTTTATTTAATTTGGTTGATAAAATTTTAAACGCAATCATTATAAAAAGTTTCTATTACATACTGAACACATTCAAGATAAGGTAATTAAACAAATACAGTGGGAACATGGTAACTCGACACCCCACTGAACCTCAATAATATGCCGAGTTAAGCGGTTGCCAACTTACTGAGGTTTTATAATTTCAGCTATTGTAGTGATTTTGGCATTGCTTATTACTATTGCTTACTATCAGCGACATAAAAATTAATTTCGGTAAATGATGTTTTCTTTTTTTATTTCTCTTTTTATTTTGTTTATAAAGAACACAATAAAATTAGTAGGACAATTGTGTATACCTTATTAGGAATAAATACATAAGTCTTTGAGAGGAGAAGATAGCTTCATGTTTAAGAGAAGTGCCCTGCTCACACTTGATGTACTGGTTCTGCCTTGTTTCTCTTGAGAACAGTTCTCACACCCCAGGCCCGTCATTTAGGGAGCAGGGGGGGGGGTCAATTGCCCCCCCCCTGACTATGATAAATCAATGTATTACATATAAGTGGGCGCGGTTTTTGTTTCCTGGTGAAATTGTATTGTGTTTTTACCCTTTGCTGTTACCCTCAAGCCCCCCTGGAAAAACTTAAAATGACGTCCCTGTCACACCCCCTTCGTAGGGCTAAGACTGCACGAATAGCACGAAATGCTGTCTTTTTATGGGTGGTAGTGGGAGTTCTCCAAAAAAAAAGGAAAACAATGAATGGATTGTAATTTACCGCCTACTCGGTCATTCTTTCCAAGTACTGCAAGTCCTTGAATGAAAAAACCGAGTTGGCGGTATAATTCATGTTTCTGACTTAGCCCTGGCTTAAGCGCGGTGTGACCAACTGTTTGAATGAATTAACTGCCCCATAAACCGCTCAGAAAGTATTAAGAAATGGTCAATGTAAAAGAATATCGGTAGCAAAAAGCGGATTAGAAAAGAAAGTGGATGTCGGCTTTTAGAAGTTCCACAAAAAGCGTGTCAATATAGAGAGGTTATCACTCATTAAAATTAGCATTGGAATAATTATTGAAAAAATAACTATCGACTTACCGAAGTTCCACTGTATATCAAAATACAGAATGATATAATTAAAAAAAAGCTCATAATTGAAAACCCTTGCAAATAAGAGGAGTTGAACATTGATCCAAAAATATCAAAATAAAATGAGCCGTTTAACCCATTAATGCCTAGCGTCCCTTTTTAGGGAAGGTAAAAAAAGGGTCTGAATTTCCACCAAATAATATTCAACCAAATAATTCAACCAAATAATATTGTTCAGTTAGTACTTTGGTATTGTTTCAATTCATTATTAACAGATTGCAGCACATAACCATTATGAAGTGTGTTCTGTAACAGTTTAAATATGATAATTATCAAAAATGACATCGTTCACAGTCTCAAGAAAAAAAGCTAAGTTTTCAAAGTTATTCCCAGCTTCCCAGTTTATGTTAATTGCTGATTTTATTTTTTCTTATAAAATGTCTTTTTAAATATTATATCGTAGTCAGAAAAAAAAGTTTAGTAAAAAAAATATGTACCCTCTGGGGTCTATCGTAACTTTTAAGGGACGAATTTTCTTTCCTTAATAAAAAAATTATTTTTTACGTAATATTTTTTAAATTATTTTTCCTGTCCATTAAACACTGTCTGTAACCAATATACAAAATAACTTTGGGAAAAATATGTCAGGCAATAATAGGTTAAGAAAGAAATTGATCAAAAGTGAATGAACAATAGCGGTTGCCTCATCCGCTAGTTCAGTACATAAGCAGAAGCTTTTATTCACCTTTACTATTTCATGATTATCCACAGCATACTTATCCTCTCGGTGCTACATTTGACATCAACACGCTTGGCATTAAAAAAAGAAAAGTAGAAAAAAAAAAACCGCAAAGTTTAAAAGAAAATTTAATCCTACCAAAGTATCACTTTGGCGTTAAATATGTGTTAAATGCACAACTGTTTTTTAATATAAGGCAAGGGCGGAAGGTATATATAACAGGCCCGTCATTTAGGGGGGTTAGGGAGTCATTTGCCCCCCTCTCTGGCTTTGATAAATCTGTGTATTTACATATTATAAGTAGGCATGGTTTCTGTTGTTTTGCGATGAAATTGCTTTGTGTTTGCACCCTTTGACCCACCACCCTGGAAAAACTTGAAATGACGGGCCTGATATATAACGTTTTTCATATTCCATAAAGAAAGTAGAAGCCCAAAAGCAAACATGAACAGGCTAATCAAAAGCTGGAATAGTAACTAAAGTTTCAGCGCGGAAATGATAAATTTTTACTTTACTCATTTTTTTTTTAAATTAATATTGTTCGAAGGTTTAAAAAAGGTAAATGACTAAAAAAAAAGCCATCGCAGTATAATACGTCATAATTCAAAAAACCGTCTTAACACTGAACAAGTAGGAAAAAGTAGGTTAAAACTGTAAAACATTAGGTATCCATAATATTTGAATAATTTTGAAAGATTACCTGTCGTTTTTCCAACATTAAATACATTCCCATTGCCTGTAATAATCAAAATAATTTCTTTTGAAAATAGTTATAAACACAATTTATTTGAGTCTTGAAATTTTATTTCAAGATTTTCAGTACGTATTTGTTTTAATTTCGGAAGAGAACATGTTTTCTTGAGCTTTGGAAGAGCCTCATTTTTTCTTTTATCTAGTGACATTAACCTTTTCTCGTACTATAATTCAAATCCTCAATAAGTATTTTTTACAACTGCTAAGTATGTATTGCGTTAATTAAAACATTACTTAGCTAGCTTGTGTTCAATAAAACTCGAGTTTTAGTCTTAGAACGAGCAATCAAAAAACAACAATGAATTTTGCATTACTTTTCTTTCAAATAATTGTAGCCCTTTTTAACCGCTTCATAATATAATTACACATATGCAATAATACATAGTATTTATGATGAATTCAAAAATGTATTACGAGTTACTATTATTTTTTCATTGACATTTTTGAAACGCATTTTTTTAAATATGTTTATTTATTAAGTAGTTCACTACAACTTTCAAAGGTTGCGCTGATTTGCACTCTAAAGGAAGCTATTACGAACAATAGTTTACCTTGAACTGAGACACAGGATGCTTTGAATCCCTTCTCAGCTTTTCATGTTCATCTAAAAGACAACTAATTTCTGTCACGAAACTTCGTAATATTCAAAGAATAAAGATTTATGCTTCTGAAACACGAGACCCGCTCATCTTTCGCTGTAAATTTCCATGGTAAACAGATTTCACTCGTAGAGAGGCAAGCTGATAAAGCGCCCACTCCTATACCATGTGGGAGCGAATGTTTGGTGTCTGGCTTGTGGCAAAAATCAAAATGACAATGTCTCAGCGTTGGAGCACTGCAGTAAATCTTCGCTGCTATTTATTTTTATCATGGATTAAAGCGGGCGAAACGCTATGAGATGAACAAGTGCCTTCTTTGTCACGTAATAAGCGAGTGCCGTGAACAGAAGCAGCTTGCTTCGTAGCGTTATCTTCCGGGTGACAAATGGTGCTTCGTTGTCCCTCTAGGCCAATTGTTTTCAGAACTGAGCACCAAATTACTCTTGGCGTTTCACAGATTTGGCGTTAAAGTTCGCAGATTTTTTGGAAGTCCCTTCGTGATATTGAATAGATTGTCAGGAAATCTTTAAGGTTGTGGACTCTTAGTTTGGTTCGAATAAATAGGACCTTATTTTCTTCTAGTAATTGAGAGAGCTATATAATTTCATTAGTACCGAGATAATTGATTTGGACTATTTCAAATTTGAATCTTTAGTTATGCTGAAGGATACTTTTAACTAGAAATATAAATTTTCAGTTATAGGTTCATTGTCATATTTGAGCTTAGTGTGAATTATACCATTAAAATTTTTTTTTATTATATTTATTTTCAATGCAATATGGAATTTTTAAGGACATTTTCAAAGTCATTAACTGGGGTTTAACATGTTTTTATACTGACAATATATATTTTTTTATAGTTTGATAGTACTTTTTGGCGTTTTTTTTTTTTTTTTCTGTTCACCTCTTTCGCGGACCCGTGTTTCTAAAGAAAGGAAATCGCTAAAAAATACAACTGCAACTTAAATTTAAGCATTTGTTTTTTACTAATGTGATGAGCGTACAAAATTTTGGACCCAAGTAAATCATAAATGCACAAGAAACTAAGCCATTAACCTTATGCTGACCTTATTTTGCACACTCGTTTTACGTCATTTTTATGACAAACATCATAATTTTGTAAGAGCAATGAGGTTTATTTAGTGCTCTTAGAAAATTGTTCATTGAGAAATTTATTTCTTGATTTATTTTGGTTTTTATTTTCTCTCTTTTTTTTGGTGGTGAAGGGGGGGGGTACACATTTTTTTTTTATTTTATGAAATTTAAAAAATATATATCTTCAAATGTAAAAAGATATGCTTTTGTCGATGTTAGTATACTTAGTGCAAAGTTCAAGTTATCAGAAACTTTTGAAATTTATGTCTTTAATTAAGCAATATAATCTTCTTATTCCTACGGCATAATAAAAATAAAACACACACACAATGTTAGCTGTACAATTTCACTTCAACTTTGTGTTATACCACCAAATTCAAACTACTATTTTTTAGAAAACTGTGACATGTTGCCAGAAATATTGCATCTCCAATTCACCGCTAAAGATAAACTGAATTCCGGAAAAGTTCGTTTAATATTTCGCAACTTGAAAGATCAACATTTCAGCTTTTCTTTAAACCGTAAGGATGATATTCCGTTTCACAACCTGAAAAGTCCGTTAGAATTTAAAGATAGCACAGTAAAATTACAATAAAATGTGCGTTATTAATCGAGAGGATGTAGTGATTGAAACGCAGCACGTTTAATTTGTGGCGAATATTCCTTATGTGAAAATTGTATCTTTCGCAGCTTGAAATATCAACATTTCAGCTTCTCTTTAAACCGTAAGGATGATATTCCGTTTCACAACCTGAAAAGTCCGTTAGAATTTAAAGATAGCACAGTAAAATTAAAATAAAATTTGCTTTATTAATCGAGAGGATGTAGTGATTAAAACGCAGCACGTTTAATTTGTGGCGAATATTCCATATGTGAAAATTGCTTTGTACTTCTAATTTAAAATGCATTTCTTGTTCTCAGGAAATGTATTTTATATACATAAATGTAAAACAAGTATTATAATAGTTATTAATAACAAATTGTAAAAAACTGATGCAGTTCTCAATAAATCAATTTCAGCTCTGTTTTTAAGCATTGAAAATAATAATTTTACTGGACCAGAAATTTCCGGTTAAATTATATTTTTAACAGTAATTTCTTGTAATAATATAGTAAGAAAAAATAAAAACTATTTTTTATTTTTTCTTACTATTAGCTTTGTTATTTTCAGTAGAAAGATTAATTCACTTATTTCCACATGTTTCGTACCCTAGCAGCATAATCGCATCGGCCGATGATCGGCCATTCATCCACACCCGATGAAATTCTCATCGGCAGATGATCGGATTCGTTGAGTTCTCATCGGGAATTGCTCTAATATGTTTCATCGGCCAAACAGAATTCGAGCAACAAAATCCGATGAGTTTTGCTCGAAATACGATGAGATTTGGAACAATTTAAGAGCAGTGCAATCCCGTGCCTATGGATTTAGGATCAATTTTGGATGCTCGGCTTATTTTCATCGGGAATGTTGATCGGAAGGATATCGCTTTCCGATGAAAAGTAGCTCATCGAAAACCGTGCTCGGATACTGATCGGAACGATGTCATCGTTACGGGACCCGTTTACGAGGAGTTCGATGATCGGCTGAGCAAAATCCGATGAGTTGATGCTACTTGGGTAGTTTTGCATTTTAAACTTTTCAAATGGTGGTATTTTATTCATCAATGTCATAACATAACAATATTTTTTTATAAGAGAGGAAGACAATGTTGTATGATATATTAAATTCACTTGCTGCTTCTCTAAAAGTGCGCACTGCCTTTCATTTTATTTATTTCTGAAATAGAACAATTTGGGTATAAAGAGTATAGATAATTAATATTTCTTGACCACGTAACATTCAACTACTCACACATAATTGTCAAAGTTTTAACTGTCTGCTGTAGATTTTTCCACACTTTTTTAGACAAAATTTGTATACATTTTACATAATTACTACAAAAATGTAGTAATTTAGTAAACCAAAGTTACGAAAAATATCAATCATTGAAACGTGAGGGTTATGAATATGTTGATAAAATAATACGTACACTTTGAAAAAAATCTCCATTTCCTTAGCTTTATTTAACTTAGAAAACAAAATGCTTTAGTAAAGGTGAAATTTTAGTAGATATCATCTAACTTAAATAAATAAATATATACAGATTCAAATCATCACCTAGGTTTATTCAAATGATGAAATAGTATTAATTGCATTAATAATTGTCTTGCACATACAGTTATTAAAAATGAAATAATTCTATAACTACGATGTCCTGAAAACATATCCCAGAGTGCTATTAAATTTGCTTTAATTAAGCCTTGCGGTATTATCCATTATTAGGAAAGGTATTTGCACAAACATGGCAATTACATTATTAGCTCCGAGTCATTTCATTCTCTGTCATCAAACGCTGAAGATTACAACTGGCAGTTGATATCTTCAGAATCTTCCACCGCACAATTTCTCCACTGATGGACGCTGTTTGATGAATGGTGGGGTTATCGAAATCATACTGGTTAGAATTTGAATCCCCTATTTGTGGGTTCTGGAGATGTAAGTGGAAAGGGATTTCTCTCTCGAAATGATGATAAGGGGAGTGTGTTACACAATTTTATTCATCTAAACTATTTTAGGCAGCATCAGTGTATTCTGATAAGAAAAAAAAAATAGGATTACACATTTTATTTGATAGATATGCAAAATTGGCAGAAGTATATCTTCGTAATCAAACATTTTCAGTAACATTTTATATGCACGAGCAGGGACGTCATTTCAAGTTTTTCCAGGGGGGGGGGGGCAAAGGGTCCAAACACAATGCAATTTCATCGGAAAACACACAAACCACGCCCACTTATATGTAATTACATTAATATCTCAAAGCCAGGGGGGGGCAATTGACCCCCCCTGCCCCTCCTGAATGACGGGCCTGTGCACGAGTAAGACTTAATATTACGTTATTATGCTTGAAAGTTTGAAGTTTAACAAATTTCTGGAACATAGGTAATTATATTTCTTCAATTTTTGTGACACCGCAGTTTTAATAATTATTATGAACGCTGTTTCAATGTAACGGAATTTTAGGGGTTGTAAACAATTCACAAACTGTGAAAACTTTTTGACTGTTAAGTTTCAATTTCATACTCATTGATTCTTTTTGTAGTGAAGTTTTAGAGTTGAACATTTCGCATTTCCATACAATCTCCTCCATTACCCGTTGATATTCTTTTAAACATTACTATGTGATAGAGGTTTGATTATGAGTACTTATCGCTATCAGTATATTTTTGATATTCAAAAGTGACCACTTTACAGAGTCACAGTACAGAATATAACTCTCATTTCGTCAGAAATAACGTAATTTCTCTGTTATTTCAAAGGCAAATTTGTAACCATTATTACAAGAATGGTGACATTTAATAGTAAGCAGCATTCTTAGTCTTACAGTGTTAAAATACACAGGTCTCTCATTGGAAATCATTTTTCAGGAGACTGTTATAAAATGACTGATTCTTAAAAACATAATACCTGAAGAGACATTAAAAATACACGTATACAGAGAACTAGAACTGAAAGAAAATGGGGGTGGGGGCTTTCGTTAAAAAAAATTTGCTGGGGCTTACCCACATCACTTTCTGAGGTCTCATAGCAAATATATCTTTTCTGTTCAGGAAACTGTCCCCGAGGTAGAACAAACAGCAGTCAAATAAAAATAAGAAATGGTTAAAATCAATGAACCAATATTTTACTAATAGCATCACCGAGTACCTGTGGTTCTCATGTTTTTTTATGGATATGAGTTTAGGTCACATACTAACCACTAATCATTGTTTTTAATTAGTTTAGGAGAGAAAAAATGTCAGGTAGTGACTGAACTACTCAATAAAAGCTTTACTTAAATTGAAAATGAGTATACTTTATTTCAAAAGAAATATTCTTCTAGAAAATGTATGCAAGAAACTGCTCATTTTAAAATTACGCATAAAAATAGATTTTGAAAGAGAAAATGTTTTCGAATAGGCGGAATTAATAAAGTTTAATCAGTACGGCTCTTAAAAAAGTATGCTTAAAAATGCTGCTTTTAAGACTGTTATTTAACAGCAAGTTTTTTTTTATTTTTTATTTCTTACATTCAATTGAAAGTAAAAAATCATACTTTATGACAT
>JAXGGA010013617.1:0-34656 GCA_038373865.1 Uloborus plumipes
CATTAACTTTAAAATGTGTGAGTTTTTGTGATATTAGTGAAGGATCCAAGTTTATGGTCTTTAACTTATATCTTACAACTCACATTTAATTTTTAAAATTAAGATTATCGAAACCAATTTCTTTTTGATGTAATAATTTATTCATAACAATTTCTCACTTGATAATCAATAATTCTTTCATTCTAATCTTTATTTCAGAATAACTCGTGTAACATTTGTTTGGATGCTTAGAGGAGTTTGTGATATAAATATCATACTATTAATATTAATACTCTTCTTTTGTGTCTCTTTTTAAGTTATTTCTTGTGAATTGCTTAGGTTGAAATAATTTTATAAACATTACTTGAAACTGCATTTTTGCATTGCAAATTGTTTGGTTTTTAATTCCTGTGTTTTGTTTTTAAAATGTATTATATAATTGCACTCTTAATACATATGCCTCTATAATGCTCAAAAATATTTTTCAATCAGTATTATCGGCAACAAGAAAAAAATATTTTTCTGCACCATGCAACTTCTGTGCTCTGTATAAAAGTAAGTAACATTTCTTAAGAGCTAAAACTTTATTTAGTAATTTATTCGATTTGAAAACTTAAAACCATACAATAAGTAAAACCATGTATGTTTTTTGTGGTATTTGTTTCAGTTCTGACACAATTTTTGTGTTATTTATTTGTTAACGTTAATGATTTTGGTTATATGTACTTCAGGCCCGAGATTATCTCTGGCACAGCACTGATATTCCAAAATGTCATACATGAGTAATACAAGGGGTATTTTTTTTTGTTGAGTACACTGTTATACCTGGAGTAATACTCGGGCGTGACATTTTGGAACATCAGTGCTGTGATTAAACTGTTTCATAAATTATTTCTTCAATGGATAAAAACTTATGTTTTTACTAAGTATGTATCATTAACTATTGGATAATTATTCTTCTCTCTATTCAATATGAAAACTCGATTTTGTTGCTTGTTCGTGTGTGAAACAATCTACTTCATTAATGTCATATATGACTAATAAATAACTCAGCTGCAATGCAAATATAAATCACAAGCATTTCAAGTTTTTAAAAAAATATTTTTAGGTTTTTTCTAAAGAATGCTCTATAAAATACTAAAAACCAGAGTGGACCTATTGCTATTAGTAGGAATGTTATGATGTACTATACATTAGATTATTTTCTGGGAGGAAGTTTTAGTTCAGACAAAAATCAAATTATTTTCTAGCTGTAAAGAATGGGTGGTTGAATTTTTTAATGTATCTGACGGTTTCATCAAGTGAAAATTACAGTAATCCAAGTTTTATCGCAGAATTGAAGGGTTTGGAGGATGCAGGAGCTATGTTACATTTTTTGAAAATACTATCCAGACCAATGTAAGCAAGGGATACAGGTAAGCAAATATAACTTGGTATATAAAAAAAAATAGATGCCATCAAACTAGAACTTTGAACTTCATCTACTTTAAATTTAGGTTTTGTTACATAACCTGTTCATCTTCCAAGCCCTTCAATTGCTTATAGGGTAATTCCATGTAAATGTCAACCTAGACATGGTTTTTTCATCTTTCAATACATATATCTTGTGATACATCATTTTAAAGATAATTTTTCAAATTTTTAGAATTCAACATAAGTTTTCACAAAATATTACTCCAAACCCCTGAAAAATGGCTGTAAAGATCACATATGCAGTTACCCAAAACATCGCATATTTTTCCAACTTTTCACATTCATATACAATTAAAAAAAAAATGCAAATAATGATGAATTTTTTTTTAATTATTGAAGAATGATTCTTTTGCTTTACAGAAATGTATATATTTTTTTGTTTTGTCATAAAATGAATATTGCAAAGTTAATGGGTATTCAGTCTGGTTTACTTGTTATGTTAGTCACAAAAACATGAAATAATTCAGTTATTCCCTTCTAGAAAGAAATTTTTTTACATTTTTTCCCCTCATCTCTTCTATGGGATGGGTACAGTTAGATTGATAAGATTGTTCATAAAGAATTTCCTTTTTTCTGGCCATAGGACTTGTGACTAACATAACATCACTGTGTGTGACTAACATAACACGACTCTTTAAGAAATACTTAAATCTTAAGTAAACAATTTATTTTAGAAACAAATTAATTTATCGAACATCTTATTTTAAAGAAATTAGTGTGACCATATATACTACAGTAATTTATTTTAAATACAGTTCTTTTTAATAGTAAACTTGGAGTCGAATTTTTAGGCTGTAATTTGCGACGCAAGTAAGCACTCGGCATACGAAGTCAACATCTTCAATGAAAGAATTTTAAATTATTTTATAGCTATATGCGGGATCGCTGTGCAATTAGTTTTTCTATGAACATATGGAGCTGCTGCTCACTTTAAAAACATATATGACTCTAACTGCCTCCAGCATCTACAGGTCATGGAGTTTTATGAAATTAGATCATGGAAAGTGCCCACATGTATAGCACAACAAATGGAGCAGCGTTTTACATGGACAAACTTTGGAAATTATGCAAAGAAATTACTTCAGTAATAAAAAAAAAAAAAACAAGAATTGAAGATAAACTGCTTATTTTTGAGTGAAAGTGACAAGGCTGAAAAGAAAGAGCTAGACTTGTTTGAAAATGGGAATCCCCATATAAGTTTTTCGGTAATAATGATATGCTGTAAATATATTAAGAAATTTAAAATTTGTTTATAAAAAATACAGGGAATAATATCCCAAGAAAAGAAAAAAAAATTTTTTTAAGAAATTGTGTAGAAGACGAAGCTGCTGATGATTTTGAAGTAGATTCTCCCGGACTGTTCTGAGATACAAAAACTGGGTAATTTTATTGTGGTGGTATTTACCTCTTGTAAGGTTAAAAAGAAACATGGTAGGCAGATTTTAAACATGAATAAAAATGATTATAAAGTTCTCTTCGAGAGAAAAAGCTCTGAGGCAACCTTTGTGTTTCCCACAAATGAGAACAAATTTTGGATTTAAGGAATTCAAATTTCGAAAGTCTTGTCGCAAACATCTGTAAATTCCCGCAGACATTATTACTTTAAATACAAAATTGAGCTGGAAATTTTGTTTACAGGTAAACATGCGTGTTAATCTTCAATAAAATCTTGTTTGCTCTCTAATATTTGTATTAATATTACCTGTAATACACTTAAAGTTAAATGTATAATCGTGTGTTATGTTAGTCACAGGCAAGTTTTATTAAAGTTCTACTTTTTGAAATATTATTTAAAATATACGTCAAATTTAAAATTATTAATGTGAAAACAACATTTCACATAGATACTATCACGGGAAAAATAACAATTTTATGGTTTAGTTTTAGAGAATTGTGTTGATGAATTTGGTACAAAATTTTGAGGGTTGCAAATCTGTTATGTTAGTCACGTTGATCAAAATGTCCCCTAACTCCCAAAACTGAAAGTAACAATATTATTTTTTTTATATTAACTTGAACAACTCATCTATGCGGAGAAGAATAACACCTTGTTTTTGGTATTGTAACAAAAATAAGGCTCACACACAGAAAATAAGATTAAAAATTTATTCTAAATGTTATGTTAGTCACGATGGAATTACCCTATACTCTTTTAAATTGAAACTTAAGTATTGTGAAATACACTACTAAAAGACATATTCAACAGTTAATTATAAAATAAGAGAGCAGTGTCAGTCGATCTCGTTGTACTAACAATGAACGTTAAAAGTTCTACAATGCTTAGATAACATTTTAAAAAGAAAAATAGTACAATTTGATTTGTGATCTATCATAATTAAAAAAATATATATATATATATATTTTTGAAAAATTATCATTTACTGAATGAATATTTGTCTCTTTAAAACATGGAAAATTCAAATTCCTCATGATCTTCAAGTTTAAATTTTTGGTAATGAAGTACCTTATGCTACGTAGCAATAAATCAAACTTATAGCAAACATTTTTAAAATTGTGTTTAATTTAACCTGGATGTTTAACCAACGCATGATTCAAATATTTCTGCTGTGAAGGTGATTTTTTCTTATACATGAAGCAAAGTATATCACCACTTGCCAACGCATAAAAAGGTAGAAAAATAAATAATGTTAAACTTTTGGTGTAGTGTTATTTTTTGTAAATTGAGATCAAGCGAATATCATTTAAAAAGAGCATCAAGGTACATATATTTATTTCAGGGGAAAAAAAAATTGTAACCAAATGAATAACAACAAAATTTAAAAATATATTTTATTTCTTGCAACTAATGGAGTATGTAAATTTCATTAAAAATTCCAAACAAATATAGAATTTCCCTGGTTTATCATTTGAAATAATATATAGCTGCAACAACAAATTTGATGCCATTAAAATTTCATAACTTTAGTAACAAAAGGCTTTTGAACATCGTAAGATCGTCCTTACGTAAAGAAAACATATTTTGACTATAGTACTATATCATTATGTACACTTCTAACAGTATAAGTATTGCAATGTACAAAAGTAGCTTTTACCAGCTTCTATTTAAACAATACAAAATTTCAACATGAGCGCTAAATAACAGTAATTGCATAGATTCAAGCATGCTTATATTTTGCATGTTTCAAAGCACATTTTATGATTTTTAAGCACATTAACAGAGTTGGAAGGCATATCATGATAAAATGTGTATGACAATTCTTAAATTTCAAATAAAATGAACAGGAACTAATACCAAGTTAACCTTAGTGTTCAATTATTGGAAAATGGAAGACATTCAAGATCAAAGTGTACATACTTTTAGTTCTTGCAACGGCTTTTGCGGTTTTGACAAGTAAAACAAACAAATTCACTCAACGTTAACAACAAATTTTTTTTCATGTTTTAAATTAACTATGAAAAATACTACTCAATATACAGTTAAACTTCCATATGTCAAACTTTCAGCAAATCTTCAAGCTTATTACATAGAAAATTATATATTGAAAAATCTTCATTTATTGCAATTTTTTTCAAAACATATAAAGAGATTTTATTTCACTTCAGACTCACCTTTGCAAACTTCTTAAGTAAGCTAGAGTTGAGGAATGGTCAGGTTGTGGTTTCTGTTCTAGAATTATTGGCTCTCTCAATTACAGTCGGGGGAAAAAAGAAAATCTCTTTTCATTGCAGATATAGTTGATCTGATAAAGACTGCATAGTAGAAGCCACAAAAAGTGGCATACATACCACTCTGTAGTCCTCACCTCATTGGGGGGGGGGGGGGGGGACAGGATCAAGAGAAATAGCACTATGAGTTGCACAGAAAACATTTATAGTTTAATGCGGGGTGGGCACACCAAAGTGTATATACGCGACTGCACAAAAACAACATTTATGATACATTCTGTGTTCCCGCGAGAGAGAGAGTTCAGTGTTTACTATTGTAAAAAAAATCGGATTGCAAAATAAAGGAAAGTATTGAGCTTTCCAGAAAACTTTCAAAAACATGCAATTACTATGCAGTGTTTTCTTTTTTTATAAGATTGGCAGTAGTCAGTAAATGTTTCATATTCATTCATTTAAAGTATTAACTTTCATTTAATGCAATTTGCATATAAAGTAGAAGTAAAGTTTCATATGTGAAAATTAGTTTTAATTTTAATGTTAGGAGCAGTTACGATAAAAGTAATATTTTTTCCACACATGAAATTTTTGCTGAAAATTTTATACATCGAAATATAGAGGTCTGACTGTATATATAAAAAGTAATAAAACTATTTATTATTTATTGACCAAAATTATTTTGAATATTTTAAAACAAATACTTATATTTCCATACAATAAGTAAACTATCTTCACTTATATCCATAATAATTAGGCCATCAATTTAATACGTACCAAATACTTTTCGTGACCTTTAAAGCAGTAGATTAAATATGAATACAAAAAATAATTGCACAGTTGAAGCATATACACATTATGCTGTCTTGTATAGAATAAGTTGCTTGAAACTAAGCATGAATAAATTAACTGAAAAATATTTTACATAATAATAATGAATGGTTCCTTTTTCAATATATAATACACCAGATTTTACAATAAGTAGAAATGCAACATACATGAGTTTTCAACTCAACCATATTTTTACATATTTGATTCTAAATGCAATAACTTATTTGATGCAAAAATATGTAGGTTATACACACACGTTTAAAAATACTACATAAAAATGGTATAATTTAAAGACTGGGCTATTTGCATAGAAGAAAAATCACATATTATATACAGTTTTATGGAAGATTTGTAATAATTAATGAGTAAGCTGCCTTTATGATTTATATCACAAATAGAGAATTTGACACTTAAAAGATTTAAATATGTTAATGGAAGAAAATGAAGCCCACTCAAACGTTTAAAACATCCTTATTCAACTATTTATTTAAGCATTAGCCGAAGTAGGCATTATTTCAAAACAGAGAAGGATATTATATAGCATGGTGGTAAAAGAACTATAATGACTTTTCCTAAAATCAATCAACACAATTAAATAATAAGAAGTTATGTATGTAGCCCAATGTCATGAAATGCACTTTCATAAATTTGGTTTCAGGTAGAAGACATCAATATTAGTAATGATTTGCCAACTTAATGACATGGTACTGTTTCTTAACATTGAAGATTAATTGGGAATACTACTTCAAAATTTAATAAAATTCTATTGACAGAACTTTCGTTTTAAATAAAAAAAAATTAAAATAGTTAATATTTTGAAAATGATTTCAAAAGACAATTAGTTTGGTGTGTTTCTGACATAATTAGCTTATTTATCAAGTTATTAGTTAAATGATTATGTTTTTTTTTAAAAATGATTACACTATCGGTATATAAGTTGGAGTATTTCTCTTTTGACAAAAAATTGATCTTGCTTCTGTGTATTTTTTGAAGGCAAAAATAGGGGGAGGGGGGGGCACATATTTTAAATGTACCTGAAAATACATGCTTTTTATGCATTTTAACGGTGTACAAAGATTTTTTATACAGAAAAATTTTTGAAATACGGTAAAAAAAATTGAATGTCTCTCTCTACCAGTCATACTCATGTTTTTCTAGGTTTTATTCGTACTTAACATACCATAAATATATGCAAAACACAACAAGACAGTACACTAAATTTCGAATATACAATAAACTATGTACGAAAAACCAACTTGTATTTGTTTATATGTTAAATGCAAAACAAATAATTTAAAAAGAAAATGTTCTGAATAGTACTTTCAATCCATTATTTTTGTGAAAGTTAAAATTTAAAATAATTACAACAATCGATGTTAAAATGTAGTGGTGATCAAATAAAGACAAAACCTCATTTTAGAAACGCATGTAAAAACACAACCTCTAATAAATTAAGCTAATATTTAAATAAGTTCAATTTACAAAATGAGCGTTACAATTTCAAATCGATGCATACAAAAATTCTTGTAAAACTAAGATTATTGAAATAATGTACACATGAAAAATTGTGCAGAAAAGGAACTTAATTTCTATAGTCTAAAACTCTCACACATAAAAAAATGCTCAACCTCAAACATTTTGTAACATAACCAGCATGTTACACGCATTTGCGTTTTATATACACAAATATATACACATATATATTTAAGTAATGGGATGAAATATTTTAAATTAGTCTATGTTTTCCGAATGCACTTGAACGTGGGCAAGTACGTACGAGCCTCGGATCTTGTCCGCTTTGCAAGGAAAGTCTTTATGCGAGAGCCACGATGGCACAGGACACTCTGCTTTCTGTACGGAGGGTGAAATGGAACAGGCTGCAGATGGAACACAAGACACGGGGGACGAAGTTCGGCTATCACTACTGAGGGAGTTGTGCGAGGAAGGACGAGCGACCCTGTCTTTCCCGATAAGCAAAGGTTCAAAGTAAGGGACGAGTTCAGAGTCCTCGTGGGGTGTCATGGTGCTGTAACCATGATCGCTGTCCCCTCCCGGCGGCCTGCGGTAGTTTGTTGGAACACGATACGGAGAAGCTATATTTTCCATGTGAGGTATTAGCTGACACATGGGAGCTGTAAAAGGAAACAATAATTAAACAGAATGAACGATAACAAATGTTTAAATATATAACTTTGAACTGAAACAAAGTAATCCTTATTTTTAGAAAATATGTTTCTTACGCAAGTATTAATTTAAAGGTCTTGCAAATGAGGATAGTTTTCATATTTTCTTTGGAAACGAGTCTTTGGAATTCTACAGGGTGATCCAAAAATTAAGCAACCTGCATTCTTAAAAAAATGTTATATTTATCGGAATGATGCACCATTTAATTTTTTTTCCATGTGCACTGAGTATGGCTACACGACTAACTAATAGAACTTTTAGTAGCTATTAGTCGTGTATTCAAGCTGTTAGTTTCTCAAGGATGAAAGAATTTTTATCATTAAGCGAGATTTCCAAATTTATCTGCATCCAACAAGACAACAATGTTTTGATCAATATTCTGTTTTGTAAGAACACTGGATATGTTGAGAAGCAAAGAAGTGGGCGCCGATGTCTATGGGGCAAGTGCAAAATGGACTATGTGAAGAGCAAACTATTAAACTTGCCTTTGAAGTGACAGAATAGTTGGCTTCACAAATAAATTATCATTTGATACTCTTAGTGCTCTCAAGAAATTGGGAGTTTCCATTTCTTGAGTCCGCAGGATTCAAGAAGCTCCCATTCAAATTACATGATTAAAGTTATTGTGGATAGCTAAGATCATTCATGGATGGAATGGCATTGAAAAACTTGACTATGTGCTCTTTACAATAAAGCTTGGCTTCATTTTCATTTCAAACTATGTTAGTAGTCAGAACACAAGAATTTGGTCCATTAAAAAATTCATTTTTATTATGAAAAGCTTATGAGTTCAGCAAAAACTCTGAGTCAGGGGGAAAATATCTTGAACACGTTACAAACAAAAACCTACTGAAAGTATCAATGTGTATGGAGAATGAAAATTAAAAGTGAAGTGTTATTCTAAAAAATATAGAGTTAGCCATACAATTTGCAGTTGAAATTAAAAGTCTTTTAAACATCTTTTAGAACTTTGAACTTTATAAACTCTTTAGAGATGTTGACATTATAAAATTCATTACACTCAATGGAATGAGATGGGCCAGTCATCTCATAAGAATGGAAAGGTAAAAAGCTGCTTTGAAATTTTCCAACGCAGTCCCATTTGTGCAACAAACCAAGGGGTAGACCAAAAAAGAAATGTGTTGATTGTTTCAAGTCCGATTTTCGTGATGTTAAGACCAAAAACTGGGGCTCCACGGCCTAGAGAACAGCCAGGTTGGATCTTTTAAAGAAGGCCAAGTCCCAATACCGAGCTCTTGAGCCAGCTATGATGATGAGTCTTTTTGAACTAAAATATTTTATAATGAGTTGCAGCATTTTTTTGGATCACCCTATAAAATGCATCTTATTTTCAACACATAAAAGACAAAAGCACACAATTACCAGAATTTATGGGTTCTAGGTAAGGATCGGATTCATCTGGCTCATTATTCAACTGAGTCATCCTAAAATTAGTTTCAGGAGATGAAGATCCGTAGTGGGAAGAGCTACTTCTCATGACATGATTGCGATAACAATATACTCCAAGTGCAACCACAAGGAAGAAAACTATGAATCCTCCAGCTACAGGTCCCACAGGGGTGCTTTTAATCACAAGGAACTCTCCTTCTGGTAAGTGTTCTGAAAAAGAAAACATGGTCTAAGACAAACAAGTATTTAGAGGAGGGGAGTTGAAGACACTTTAAGTTCAAAAATTGAGTATCTTTCTTCAATGGTTATGTATAAGCATTTCTATAACAGATAATGGATGGTAATCAGAAGCTGGTATTTGTAACACTAGTACAAAAACCAATTGCTAATTGTTTAAAATTATATACACTGAGCAAGTACACTAATTACTAGGGATGCACCGATTAATCGGCCGCTTTGCCGATTATTAATATCGCCGATTATTAATAATCGGTAAAATCAGGCCGATAATTTGGCGGATTTTATTTATTTTTTAATATTACTTTTAAGGTACACCTTTACTAAGAAATTATGATGAATAACTTTATTAATAGTAATGATTATCCTTACACAGTCGATAGGAGTTTTAAATAAATGTAATTCTCCTATTGTGAATAATTATACACATACACAATTTTGCAACGCTTTTCATGTGTCGATGCTTTTCTCTTTAGCATAGTGTTTTTAGATAATCTCTAACTTTCAAAGAGTAAAAGTCTTGAATTAAATTGCTACTAATAAATGAAAAGTTCAATTAAAATTACCCCTAAATTACAGTGCTCACCACAGACTCCCCTCCCCCCACCCACCCTTTTTAAAATTTTATCTCTAGTTAACATAATTAACAATGTGTTAATGTAACATTATTGACAAGATTTGAAAATTGGTTCCCTGACATTCGATAAAATTTTGGTATCATTTTGGAAAAAAAAAAGAATCTCAGAAATAAATTAAAGTAAGAAAAAAACAACAGTGTCGTATTAAAAACAATCATCCTTATCATTAATCGGCCGATTAGCAACTGCCGATTAATCGGTAATCGGTCAATTTGCTTATCGGTGCATCCTTACTAATTACTGTGCATTAAAATTTTTTCTCTATTATATACATAATTAAGTACAAAACAAGATTATTATCATAATACAATAGTTTTTATCCAGAGCTGAAAAAGATCCAGGTTAAATTAATGATTTTAACTTTTAAGGCCCAACTCTGGTGAGTTGTATTGGGGTTTTTGTGAGGGGAGCTGAGGGTTTCCTTATAATCTCTACTAATAATAAAGCTGAAGGTTTGTCTGTCTCTCTTTCTTTCTGTCAGTCTGTCTGTCACGCGCGTAGCGCCAAAACCGTTCGGTCGATTTTCATGACACTTGGCACAAAATTAGTTTGTAGCATGTAGTTTTGCACTACGAAGCGATTTTTCGAAAATTCCATTTCGTTCTTTTTCTATTCGAATTCTTAGCGGAAATTCGATAAAATAGGGAAGAAATATTTCATACACATTTTCATGTCTTATGTCATTCGAAAGCTTAAATTTTTTTGCACAAAATGAAGTTTTTTCGAAGTTTCTACAATCATCAGGAGAGCTGTAACAATTGTTTTTAGAATCCCGGAATTCAAGGCTTACCTTCAGTAAAGCAAACCAAACGATTCTAAAATGGTTGCGCTCAAGAATAAAATTTGTTTGAAAATAGAGATGAAATGAATTATTTTATCAACTTTTCGTGTTGTTACCATGATTACGTTTAATACTTATTTTTGTTTCTTTCTTTTTCCAGCGTTGCCAGACGTAGTATTTTTGATACTACGGTAGTATTTTTTCGGCCCAAATAAGGAGCGTAGTATTTTTCTGGCAACCCTGTTTCCAATATACTAATAACTTAATTAAAAGATTTGGCGGATTTTTTTTCATTTTCATAAATTTCGCATTTCAGCAATATTGATTTTGGCAACGTTTGGAAACAGTAGTAGGCGCGTCTATCGTCTATTTAGCGAGAAAGGGGTACCCAAAGCACAAAGATTAACCAAATATCCTATAAATTGCGACATTGAAACGTTCTTTTTAAAGTGTTTCATTTCAGAAAATGTATTGTTTTTGAAGCTAAAAAAGGAAACTTTCTTCTTTTTTCAAATTTTGGTAAGATTTCTGTTGGTTTCTGTGAGCAACAAAATTGTTCTTATTTTCTCTTTTGGCTTATTTTTGTGCATCTCCCCTTGGGGTTGCATTCGAATGTCCCAAGGGGGTGTTTTACCCCTTTTATGGAGTAAATCAGTGTTAATTTCAATGCAGATGAATTGGCGCGACCACTTGGCGATATATCGCCAAGCCTTTGGTCGCCAAGTATTTGTCGCCAATTTGGCAACAAATTTTGCGATTTTTAAAAAAAAAATTTTTTAGTTCAATTTGGCGCTATTGGCGATATTTTGCGAAAAATCCACTGAATGATGTTAAAATCGGCGATATTTAGGAGATTAATCATTGTAAAACATTTTTTTGCATTATTTCGTGGCAAACTAGGGATATAAGTGTTTGAATTGTCATCTTGATCACTCCAAGCACAATTTTAGCACTTAAGACACCTACTAAGAAATGTACGCGTAAAAGGAAGCAGTGTGGGGTCCATGACAGATTTTTATATCATACTTTGAAGGAATTATAGTTGAATTATAACTAAAATAGAGCATTTTTTCTGCTATATCAATTATTTTACAAATGAACTTTTAATTTTATACCACGGGCAAAGCCGTGCGGGTACCGCTAGTATCTTTATAAAGACAACAAATAACTTGATTACTAAATCTATAACCGTGTATAATATTAATATTGGTTATTGGTTCAACTAGTTTTAATTTGATATTAAATAATTTGAAGTGAGGATCAGGTTTCATTTCATTTATCTTGAAATAAATATTTTAAATAAAATGATTTCTTCCAAAACGTCTAATATCTGATGTAATCTCTATAACAATTTAACAGACACATCCTCAGAAATAAGAGAAAATGTTTCTAAAATTTAAGCTTTTGTGCAGTTTTTTTTACAGTATTCTTACATTTATCAATCACTGTGACTAACTAACAGCTAATTTAAACTTTTTAAAACAAATTTAATACAGTAGAGTTTTTAAAATCTGAGGTAAATGGGGCTCGAATTACTACACTATCTCGAATTACTGAAAACTTCTGATTATTCAGGATTAAATTACTGATTATTCAGGAAGTTTTTTTAGCGGCAGAAACTTAACACTATTTGAGCAAAATAAGAAGGTAAAACATTGCTAATTTCAAGTTATTTGTCACATCAAGTTATTATCTCACAATGAATATCTTAATATATATCTTGCAGTCAAAAAATATTTCATATCACTTGACGGTATTTTTGCCACCAACCTCTCAGTATTTTTTTATTATTTTAATGTATGTACTAACGAAGTTTTACAATGGTAAAATGTTCTGATTTTCAGTATTTATTGCAAATCATATTTTATCTCTTAAAGATATACCTTAAAGTGTCACCAAAAGACCTCAAATTATCCGGTTCCTTGGACTTTCGAGAGACTACTGTATTTAAAAAAAATAAAACTTAGTAAATAATCTAAAGAATGTTTTACGGTTAAATAAATATGCTGCATGGAAAACTTTACAGTCTTATTTACTCAAAACCAAAGGAATTATGAGACCAGTAAAAACAAAACTAAGAGATATAGTGAAATCCATGCTAGAGTTTCAAGCATTTAAGTCTTGTAAAATGAAAGGGGGAAAAAAACAATAAAGGAATTTCATGTATAAACATCTGTAACACGTAAATAACTTGTACTGCATCACGCAGTAAACTGGAGATGAACAAGAAATACCTGAAACCAGTGAGCTTCTAAACATTACCATTTCATGTCTGTTGACATTAAATCAAAATATTCATATAAGTATTTTATATCAATAAGAGATAACATATATATTACTGTGAGAGTACAGTACAGTGCTTATACAAATTAAAAATGATACAAATTTATCAAGCTGCAGCTAACAGACTGTGAATTGGAGATAACATTGTCACATTTAAATTGTAAAATACATTTTTTCAACACTGGCTATAAATTCAAAAAAATTAACAATAATTATAAATTACTAACAAAAACTCAAGTCCTTCCATAAAGAGGGGTTCTGCAATTTGTTACCCGCAAAAATTTAATGTGTTGGCTGATAAAAAACTATCAACTGTTTTAATTCTTATATTGCTTTAATTCAGATGGAAAAACTGGGCCTTGGCCTAAAGATTAGATTTTTTTTTTTTTGTTTTGAAAGCATAGCTTTTAATACTCACCTATAATTTCATCTGCATATGGAGTTCTTGCTCCTAAAATTCCACCAAAACACTTCCTTTGATCCGTGCAAAATTTCTTATGAAGAGGTGTAATACCATCCGATGATAGTTGACACCATTCACAACCCAAGGTACCAAAGCAATCACTGAAAAGAACAATACATACGTTTCTGGTTAAACGGTTTACAAAACTTTGAAAGAAAGTGACATTCTTTATGAACAGCTCTCTTAACTGGCACACGTCAATACTTTATGGCGATTGTAATTTTATTTAACATACTTGAAGAATCTCATGTTGAAATAAAGTTCCTTAACAGCAAAAAATATGAACCAAAATTTTCATTTTTTATGTAAAGTTTTCCCTTAAGATCATAAGAATAAGAAAGACTACTCCATTAAAAAATAAATAAGCCCCATTGAACAGCTTTCAGTTGAGGGATATAGACATATAATTCAAGTTTTCAATAAAATGATGAACTTCAGGATTCAATCTAGATTTTTATTTTTAGTTCCACATATTGTGGGGGGAAAAAAAACTATTTTTGAACATATTTCCTTTACATAATTTTGTGAAAAATTCTGTTGTATCATATACAGCAGGATAAGCTATCACAAATATAATCTGAAATCCCTTTGCTTTAAAGGGCTTCACAGGGAATAACTTGAAAGCTGGATGTTATTTTTTTTTTTTGATGATGTTTTGCTTAAAGATGATTTTACTGAGCTAAAAAGTAACGAAAGAACGGTTTTTATAATTAACATTTCGTGCAGGTCTAAATTTAAGCTTTTACGTCATTTTGTGAAGGGGCCATAACAAGTACTCAGTTTGTGGCTGCATTAACAACAGAATTCCTACAACTCAATAAAGAATAGACATTTATTAACATGTTGCCAAAGAAAACGCAAATTAAAATACAGCAACAGAAAATAGACTACTATATGTAAAAATTTTAATGTCGAAATTGATTGGTGAATGATGGTTTTGATGATTTACATGAATAGGTCAAACATGTGTTAATGTTAAAAAATTGTTTGGAAAGAAAAAAATTATTAAATACAATACTTTTTAGAAACAATATTTGCCGCCTTTCATAAACAAATAATAGGTAATATGTTAGACACAATAATAGTTCCCTTTTTGTTCTTTATAAGGCTGCTGAATGTTAATAGACCTTAAGCTACTTTTTAAAACTCCATTTGGTCAATGTATTTAATTAAAAAAAAATGATTAAATAAAAATTATAAATAAATAAACTTAACTATTTGAAAACAAAAATATTTATTGCTGCTGAATTTGAAGTGTTCTGCTGCATATGAAATGTAATATTAGGAACACACATGTAGACATAAAATTCTTTAATTGTCATGCAACAAAACATACCACTATGTCATATGTTAAAAATTTGTGAACTGTGAGGATTTTTATTAAAAAAAAAAAAAAAGATCAGATCAAGAAATTTTATTTGCTTTAGAAAACTCCTTTTTTGTCACACAAGACATTCAAGTGAAGAATTACTGAAAATTCTGAACTAATATCTGAAACAAAACTTATTACTCACTTAATTGTCGTGCGAGAAGAACAGTGATATTCATAGCAAGGTGGCAATGCATCTAGGACATTTAAATCAACAACTGGCAAATTTGGTAGTTCAGATAAATGTGGACAAGTAGGGTACCTATAAAATAAATAAAAAAAAAAAAAAAACAATGTAAGACTCATACAGATAATTTCGGACAATCTTAAACACTTGATTTTGAATACATTTGCTACATACCAATTGCTCTCGTTTATAAGTTGTCCAGTGCACAAATCCATTTTTAATGGGCATTCACAAGGACATTCACATTCTGTAGGCTCCATACGATGACAATTCAAACACAATCTGTCAGTCTGGAAACAAGAACAAATATTTGAGAAACATTTAAAGCACACATTTGATAAAATAAAGTAAAATAATTGAAAAGCAGCTGCATTCAACTAAGTAATATTTGAAATTGTAAGACTTAAATTTTGCTAATCAATAGATGGGATTTCCTGTACATTTACAAGGACTTTTAAGGGCCCTGTGATTGTTAAAAGAATATGAACTTAAATGATTTTTTAGTTTAAAAAGGAGAAACAATTATTTTTCTGCTAAAATATGATTATTTTCAATGAATCAACCAACATTTTGACTCCAAAGTTTCTGTTGCAGTTACACAAGCAATTTAGTAAAATACTTCGAATATGTACATTCCTGTCACAAATTTTGCTTACAAGGATTTAGAAATTCATTTTATTCATACACAGACTTAGATAAAATGTAAAACTGTCTGCAAACTTAAATAATTTCTTTAAAATTTTCTGCAAAAAAAAGGGGGCTTCTGAATCCTAAAGTGCTACCACCAACAAAAATATCAAGTTGTATGAAGTGCAGGTTCTACCATGAGGTTGGTTGTCAATCCGTCATGATTAATGAATGTGTCAGTTTCGTATATAACAAGCTACTGCCCCACAATGAACAAAATCAAGACACATTTCAGATAGAAAACTTCCTAAATTTATAACTTTTTTAACAAAATGCAAAAATTTTTTGCAAACTTCGAAAGTTTTCTGCGAACGGCGTTCGTGAGTTCGTCTATATTATCTGGGTTTGTTCATACATAAATAAGCAAGAATAACTCTTACCATACTGCATGGGCAAAAAGCAGTGATTCCATCACAGGTTCTATTTACAATGCCAAGGAAGGTATTAGTTCCAGGTACAGCCATGACCTAGAAATTAAAATATGAAAATATAACATATATAAGAGAGAAAAGAATACTAACATAAAAAGAAAAAAAATCTTAAGTGCTTACTTGATATTTTGTACATTGTTCACCATGAACAAGATTTGTAAGGATTGCATCTAAGCTTATGTTCAACTAAAATAGAACAATATTTATGCAATTAATACCAAATAAAAAAAAAGTTCATGTGTAACTGAAAAAAAAAAAAAAAAATTCAATGCAAACTAGTCTAACTTACTTGATAAAATCTCTGGATTGTTCTGTCACTGTAGCTATTGCACACATTTTTTGATACAAATGCTCTATGATTAAGTAAGTCATTTGCAACTAACGGCTCCTGTGTAAAATTTCAAACAGAAAATATTAAGCATTAAAAATGATCAATTACACTAATGCACATTTTCATAAGCAAAGTTAGAAATGTCTTGGATAGTTGAGATAGGGAGACAAAAACCATGCGATGAAAACATGATAATGTTTGAGAAATTTACTCTATTCCTATTTTGTCAGAAGACAATGACTTATTTATAAAACAAGGCAAGTATAATTGTTCAATAGATTAACTCAAAACTGCAATTTTGAGCAAGAAATCAAGATAAAATATTTAATAAAACTTTAGCCAAGTAAAAAAAAATCCGAATAAGCATACAAAAGGAAGTGTGTGCTTGTGTCTTTTTGTACATATCCAGTTCAGAGAATTTTTATCATACAGTCGACTCTCAATAACTTGAAATCCCAAAGGACCAGTTTAAATCTTTGAGTTATTAGGAGCAGTGTGGGAAACAAGTATTTCATTTTGAGCAGAAGTACTGCTGCTCAAATTTTGATACTGAGGAGAAGTTCTGTAGAATTGAGGAGCATATTTACAACATTTGCGAAAATTACATTTTCAACTAAGAAGCAAGTTTTCAGAAATGTAAGATTTAGTGTGTGCAATTAAGTTTTGAGCAATAACTTCAGTTCAAACTTTCATCACTTATCTTTTACATTACATTTTCTGCACTCTTTTAAAGATTCCTTTTTTTTTTGTTTGTTTGTTTGTTTGTTTAAACCATATTGTTAGGTTTTCTTTTCTTTTAGGAAAAAAAAAAGCTAGATAATGATCAGAAACTGCAAAAAAAAACAAAGAATAAAAACAAAGCTAACATTACCTTGTGAGTGATATGCTGTTGCTCCACAGGTCCTTTACCACTAGGCTCAATCAAGTCTGGATGTGAAACTAAATATCCTTTGTCATCCAACAAAAAGCAACTGTAAAATAGTTTTTATTAATCAACAAACTAAGTTATAACTGGGGATGGGGAGTCAGTCGTAAGAAATGTAGGAAATATTTTACTTACATAATGTGGCCTTGTTTGCATATAGGTACTTTCTCTTCTAGATATTTGTAAAAGAAGCCAAAAGTAAAATCCATACCTATAACTGCAACAATATTATCAGCAGAACTATGCAAAGCAGCAGGCCTAAAATCAAAAATAGAAGTTTAATACAACCATTCAAAGAATTAGATGACATACCTCCAATATCAAAAGTTGAAAATAAGAAACACTTAATGAGTAAAATTAGGGAAACTTGGCAACATATGAATTAGAGATGGAACGAAGCTTCGGCCGAGCCGAAGCTTCGGCCATTTTGCCGAAGCTTCGGTCTGGCCGAAGCATGAGTTGTGATTCGGCCGCTTCGGCTGCTTCGGCCTGAAATTTATGCAGCAAATTTTCTGTTACAATTATTATCATATAAGATAGTCTTTTTAACTCAAAATGGTTCCTCATGATAAAGCATAATAGAAATTTATATTCTATTAAAAATATGTGCGTATTGAACATTTGAAGCCAGAATGCATTCAATAATTAATAAAATATTTATTAACAATATGTTCGTTTAAATATTACATTTCGTTATATTTGTTCAAAAAAACTTTAGCTTTAAAATAAAAGCTATGTAAATATACTGCATTGAGTATTTTTCAATGATTTCTAGCTTTGAAACTTTGAACAATGGTAATGGTTCTTATGTGTACAAGGGCAGATGTGCAATTATTATGCATCCTGAATTACTTTCTTTTAAAATTTTATATTTTTTGAAATTTATAGGTACACAATTTCAGTTTTTTTAAAGAGATGTATTAATCTATCAACATATATTAGCTTATTATGTATTTCATTGATCAAGATTCTAAACAACAAAATTAGGATATAGTAAAACAAGTAAGTAATTGTTAATACATAACTTAAAGCTACATCTTATTCATTTATTTTTGTGTAAATCAAAATATGAGGAAGGGGTCCAGTCCATTAGTAGCACACATCCACCCAAGATCCGCATTTTAAGTATTTATAATTAAAAAAGAATAAATTCTGATTAGTTGACTAACTTTAAAAAAGATTCGTCATTTATACTTGAATTAATAGAATACCTGCTCATTTGTCACACAACTTAGAATTATGATGTAAAAAAAACCAATGTCTTAGCATTTTTAGGCAGAATCCTGCTTCTTTTCTTCTTGTACACATTACCAGCTTCGGAAAATGTTCTTTCACTGTATACACTGCTACCTGGAGCAGATAAGTAGCGTTTGCCCAATTCTGATAATCCTGGAAAAATTGTCTTATTTTCCATCCACCAATTCAGTGGGCAATTTTTCCTATTTAAGAGTGGCTTGTTTATGTACAGTTCTATCTCTTTTTCTTTAGGCAACAAAAGTTCTATTACTTGTGATTCATTGCTTGTGATTTCCAAAACTCATCCTTGGAATGAATAGTTTCTTTGAACTTGTGACATTATTGAATAATCCTTTTAAAATAAATACCAAATGAAAGACAAGTAAAAAAGAATGCATGATACTATTTTTTCGAATTCACCAAAAACTCTGAAGCATTTTGCATTAAGAATATTAAGATGGTTGACTGAGCTTTTCATGTTCCAAGTAGAGCATCCTACTACTAATTCGCAATACAAAAATAGTAATGTCGTCTTTTCTTGTACTAGCAGTACAAAGAAAAAACAAAACAAGAAAACTTTTAATTAGTGGAATTAATTTAAGAATGACTCAGTAAGCGGAAAATATTGTGTAATACTAAGAATATTAAAATAAAAACAACCAAAATAAAAAAAAACTTTAATTACTGAAATCCATTTAAGAATGCTACAGTAAGCTGAAAGTATTGTGTAACGTTAAGAATTAAGAATATTAAAACATATGGAGAAAAGTATAAAACTCTACGCATTTATTATGCATTTAATCCAAAAACTTCAATATGTGCGCCAGCCGAAGCTTCGGTATTCGGCGCTTCGGCCAAATGCCGCTTCGTTCCATCTCTAATATGAATGCAAACTAAAATTTGAGTCTGAGAGGGATTTACAAAATATAAATAGGGATTTTTTTAAAGAAGCATGTACACGACTTGAAATTTGCAAAATGGGTTGTCCTTGGAAACATACGATTTTTTACAGTAAAACTAATGTAAACGTAATGTGAATTAGTCTTGGGAACCACCTTTTCTTTTGGTGAGTCCTCCCAAACCCTAAGGTGATTTTTTTTTTGACCTACATGACTGGATTCAGATAAATGTGAATATTGCAACTAAGGGAGATGTTGACTCTGAGATATTTGATTTTTTTAAAAGTGAAAACAAAGCAAATGTAATGTGAATCGGTTTCAAATTTCCCTTTCTTTTGGTGAGTCTCTCCAACTTCCAAAGTGAGTTAGTTCCCCAAAACAACTTTTTTCATCTAAAGCACTGGTTTCAGATAAAAGTAAATATTTAATACATAATTGAGTTGAAGCAAAAATAAACATTGTCAAAATTAAATGATACATGAGAAATAATAAAAGAGCATTCTTTCAACTTTGAAATACTTTTTACCATTTGAGAGGAATTGCTTTGTTTGCTATTTGTACTTAAATGTTGTCATATCAAATTATGACGCAATTGGACCATATAAATGATGTAAATGTAACTATCCTATACCAGTTAAAACTGTCTTTTGGATTAATAAATTTATCTATCAAAGTTTCAGAAAACGTAAGGTGCTTTTGAAAGAAAAATTTTTGAGCCAAGAATTAACAACATGTGGGTTTGAAGATCGAACAAAGAAATTGTACCGGTAATTAAGAATAAAGACACTGTAAGACACATCAAGTCACAAAGAGTTCCGCTGGTTGGAATATGTTCAGCAGATGATGAAGAAAATTTGATCAAAGAGGTGACAATGGGTACTTGTTAAACAGCAAAAAGAAGCAGAGACAAAGAGAAAGATGGATTTATAAAGTTGAAAAGGATTTAAAACAAATGAAGCATAGGAAAAGACTGGCCTTGGGGTGAGATACATAGATATCTGTTGTGGTGGAGGCTGAAGCTTATACAAGGCTATAGCAACACTTAAGAACAATGCAGCAATGGAAAATGTATCCAAAATGGCGATGAGACTAAGAAATTATAATAAAATATTGCATCAAGCGGGGTACTTACTTTCCTTCATATATTGTATGACTTAAAGTGATAACATATCCAGCTCCACCGACATCCAGGTAAGGTGCTGTCAAAACAATTCTGCCTGGATGTTCCAAAGCACGTGTAAACCAATCACGTCGAGTTGGATCATATGCTTTGTCAATCAAGGTTGCAGGATATACAAGAAAAACACCATTTTTAGTGGCAATAAACCTGAAAGTAAAAAAAAAGTAAGTAACGTAAAAGTAAGTAAAAGTTGGTAAACAAGGTTGCGATAAACTTAGGTTTTTGACATGTGATAGTTTAAGTTAGTTTTAACATTGTTTTATGTCAAATGTTAAATATTGTCAGTCAACCCACCAGGCACAATCACGAGTTTTTGTTTTTCAGATGCAAAACTTTTCTTAGTCTCATTAGAAATATGCGTCTTCATCGAGTCTATGATGAGTAGGCAGCTTTTTTGAAAAAAGGAATGGGGCCGTTTTCGCCAGCATTTTTGTGCCCACTCTTGTATAACATCTTGATTCATCCAGCCTTTTTCATTAGCCAGTACTACTATCCCAGCCAGGAAGTTCTCTTTTAGGATGGTTTTTCTTTTAAAAATCCCCATCGGAAGTAATTTAGCTACTGAACTTATACAAGATAGCATAACTTTGAAGCTGTTTTTTTTTTCGTTTAGTGTTGTCACAATAGGAACAGACTTCACACCAACAAAATCAGCTGTGCATGATGAAGGCATGTCAAATGATACAGGGATCTCATTCATATTCCCTATGTCTGAAGGCTTCAAGTCATATCTTTCAATTTCTCGTTTCACGAACTTTAAAAACGAATCTTACTTTTCTTCAGAGTCATTGGGTAATTTTTGTCCAACAGTTGTCTGGGCTCTTATATTCAGCTTAATCTTTTTGAAAAACCGGAAGCACCAAGAAGGTCCACCTTTAAAATCGTAGAGACTTTTTTCTCTGTCGCCACCTGTTTTGCTTTTATTCAAATTAGCACTGTAGATAAAGAGCGGCCAGTTTTTCTTTGGTCCTTGATCCACTCACAGTTCCTTTTCCAAATCTTTCCACTTAGCAGCAGGACCCCGACGTTGAGCATGTTTCTACCTTGGTGTTTGCAATAGCAGCTTCTCCTGCTTTATCCATTCCCTTATGCATTTTTCATCCACATTCAGCTCCCACGCTGTTTGCCTATTAACGCTTACCTTTACTAGGGCGACAACATTTAATTTAAACTTCGCCACTTAGAGTTGACGGAAGACATTGCAAAAATAACGACTCAAGATCATGACTTCCAACACCAGATGTAACCAATTTCAAAGAATAGATGCGAACAAATATGAAGATAAAGTTAGAGCAAGCTGAGCTGTTGCCGAACGAAACAATTTTCACTCAGACTAATTAGATGCAGCGCCACCTAGCACCTACGACGTGTTTGAAAAGGACAACCAATCGATAAGATAGATATGTTGGTCACATGATTTCTGCTGCTGAAAGTGCACTACTTTTAATTTTTTTTAAAAAACTAGATCAAAATAATTTTCGAATTACTATTTACAAGCCGCACCGAGCTATTGGCTGTACTTTTGCTTCTGAAGAAGAAAAATCGTGTTTAACTCCGCAGCGTTGTTACCGGAAAATATGGTATGTCTACAGTATTCACAATACAGAAAAAAGTACAATTTACAATCAGTTTTCAATATGAAAATACATAACAATGATTACTAAGTACATATTCAATATCATTTGGGTAAATTTAAAAACAATGATTTACCTTCGGACAATGTAATTCGAAAATTCCTTATGCTTTGCTGTTGCCATCCAAGTAGAAGCTATTTGAGATAAAGCTTGAACTTCACTGCGAACAAATGGCTGGAAAGTATTAACATAGCTCTTAGTATGAAATTTCTTTTTAAAAGATATTTTGACAAAACTTTTTAAATATAAACTCTTGAAGCAGTTCTAATCTTATCAGTCATAGCTTTTCAGTTATTTTATGATCCAGCTTTTCTTTTAGCAGCTAATTCTTTTAATGAGATAGAAAAGTTGATGTAAATACGAAGGAAATTAATATCTATAGGCTATTTACCTTCAATCCTGGGTTAGCAATGAGTCTGGTAGAATCTTTTAAATACGCCATGTAGTTTAGAACAGTCTGTGGCGTTTCTTCTTCCATTAAATGCTTATAAGGTGACCAGAAGCATGAAGCCGAAAGAAAAAGGGCTGTTGTATCTGAAATTCAGTAAAAGAATTATGATTGAATGTACTCAATAGTACATAAATGTTTTATGACTTTAAAAATATGCTTCGGTTGTTGCAATAGGGAAGTTTCAACCTAGTAAATATTCTTACTTTGACTACTATATATTGTTAAGAGACTTACAAAACACAAAAATTCACCATCGCCGAATTTTAACACATAATACTTTATTTTTAATGAGCTTTTAAAAAACCCACCCGCAAAAAAGGGCGCCTGAAGAAACCAGTGACGTTGCTTGGTTGTATTTTTCGTCTTTCACCAAAAAAAATGTATTATAGCTATACTATATTTTCATTGCAAAGTTTAGTATTTTTCCCCTTTTTGTTATCAATTAGTTTAAGCCTATTAATCCTCAATGATGATTGGATTTGTTAAAGGGCAATCCAATAAGCAGTCCAAGGTGACTGTTTTAAACTTTTTGCGGCGAAAACCATATTCAAACTTTTAGAAAGGCATTACTTAGCAACATTTACTAGCTCCAGCAACCCGTAGAAACAGCATTGCGAAAGAGCGAAGAAACCTGTTTCTGTTCGAGCCAATGCACAAAGTTTCTGGCTCTATTGGCGGCTTGGGGAAAAATCCCTCAGCCATGTGACACCACCGTTGGTTGAACTTAAAAAAAAAAAAAGTTATTAAAAAAAAAAAACTACAAGTTGCATCGCAAAAATTTTTTCAACAATGATGTTTATGTATGTTGTTTTATCATTAAAAAATAATAATTAAAAAATCAAAAACTTCCCTATTAAAGCATTAGATGATTTTATCACTTGCCTCCAGAAACTTTTAAGAACTTGTTGATTAGAAATTTATGTTTGGCATTGCTCCACATATTAAATGACAGTTACGAAGGAAAACAAAAACAAAAAGGGACAAAATGTTTTGTCTTTTTAATGCAGGACAAAAAGAAACTTTTTTTTTTCAACTTTTCATTTTTACTTTAAGTTTCATTAGTTTTCCCCAATTTGCAGGAATAGTATTTACATTACATTTAATAATTTTAACTTTTACTTCAAGAACTTAAGCACACAAGTATCATTGCATTGATAATTCATTAAATGTTTGCAGCTATAAGCAATTCAATTTAGACTATAAGAAAAAAGAAGTTACCCAATGATGATAATTGTTTCATATGTCTGCATAAAGTAGTTGGGGGGACCAAATCTATTCGATGGTAGACAAAATTTGTGTTATCAGAATAAATGTAATTTTTCAAGACTTTTTTCCTTTTCACAGGTTCAATTGAAACAACACAGACAATATAAGGTGCTCCTTCAATCTGAAAACATAAACAAAAATACATCTAGATAAATAAAAAAGATAAAACCATTTCTAAATATATAGCAGCAGCAGCACAGTTCATGTTTTTCATTCAGTGAAGGTAACCTTATTTCATTATCTTTAACGGGATATTTGTAACTTGCGATTAGAAAAAAAAAAAGTAAGTCTATGGAATAAATATGCATTGTATCAGTAAGGTAAAAACTTTGCATGGTACATTGACATTTAGTGATAGTCAATAAAAAATTATCAAAAAGAGACACACTAAAGAACCACTTTTAAAATAAGTTCTGGCTTACACAATATGTATATTTAAGGCTTTGATCATTGAAAAGGTGACAGATAATGGTGTTCCACTTTTAAACATGAAAGATATTTAAAATAATGAAACTAACAATGATAATAAAAACGGAAATCGATAACCATCAAATTGATTTGAAAACTAAAAGAATAAGAGCAAAACAATTTAAATTACGTTAAAACAGGACAAAAATTAAAATAGCATCACAAACATATGTTCAAAATATTTGCAATTATTTAAAACTAAATAAAAAGAGCTTACTTTCATCCAGTGATAAACAGCCGTTTCAGGTGCCTCTACATTTTGCTTACTATTTTTGGATGGTTTTAACTGCAAGGCTCTTTTCCCACTTGGTTCCCTAAGGATCATCAAATATATTTGAAACATTTGGCAAAAAGCAACTTTAAAACACAAGTTTTTATAAATAAAAAATCATAATTTGCAGGGGGGTGGAGAAAAAAAAAGTTTCATGTAAAGAGATGAAGAAAACATATGTAATATTCACGATGAGGTTTCATATACACAAACACACAGAAAAATTCACATGCCTGTGCACTGTATTAATAAGGCAAACACCCTAACATATCTGAATGAATTTGCATGGTACTGAGGGGCATCAATTGTTTCTCATGTGAATGCTTACTATCTGCATTTGTATCAATGACCCAAATGTCAATCAATGGTCAGTGTATGAAAATTGCAGGGTTACCAAAGATGGAGCATTTTGATATTTTGTGGAGAAGTTCAGTATTTTATGTAAAAATTATGAAAGACCTACAACACCATATTTAAGTACAAGTGAATAACACAAAGTTAAAAAAGTAGGAATTTGCAAACATTATTGGAACAATTTATGCAAATTGAGATTAAAATAATGCAGAGCAAATTACTTTAGCATGTCCTTAAAAACACTTTGGAAACCAGGTTTGTCTTCCAAATGCCAAGCGTAAGTATGAACAGGATGCCAACTTGCATACGTAGGATGACTAAATGATGGATGAGTCAATGCAATGCCTAATAAAACATAGAAAAATGATAGTTTAAAACACATGTTAGTACAATACATACATAAACAAATAATACAAAACCAATGATCAAAAAAAAAAAAAAAAAAAATAGCTTGAATGCTTGTTTGTACCGCTTGTTGAAACAAGTATGACTTGCTTTAATTGCATTAAACATGATAGATTCAGCACTCGTAAGTTGATATTTATTGACTGGCTAATTCTGAGTATGTTATTTATAATAGAAAAAAAAGTTGGTTAGAGCTAGATATATGAAGTGCAGGTGATAAAACTTTGAACTGAGTTATTAAAACATCAGAAACAATTTAAATTTTTCCAAATATTATTAGGAACATCAATACTTACAGATTATGAATCAGTATATATTATAAAAAGTTATTTCAAAATAAAATAAAGAAATTTTTTCTTTTTAGTATTTGAAAGATACAGACAAGGGCTATATTTTAAAGTTCATTAGATTTTTTTCAAATAATGATTTAGCAATACAATAACCTCTTACATCTACACCCTCTACTTATATACATATACATAAAGAATTTTTAATTTCAATTTATTTTTTTCCCAACAATTGAACTACAGCTAACTTTGAAAATTAAAGGCACTCAACTCATATACTAGTAAAACATAGGTGGAAGATGAGGGCAATAACAATGTAGTGAAAGTTTTATTCAACCCACAAAAGTGTTAAAAGCATTAGTAACTCTTCTCAAACGTTTTGTTTCTAATTCCAAGAAGAGGCATTGTCTTTTCTTATCTACTTTTCTGAGCTTGTTGCAAAGCTGTTTTTAAAATTAGTAGATTAAAATAGACCTACATGGTTAGTAGTTTTCAAAACCATTACAAAATTTGACATTATTCTCATTTCTATTGTCTTCTTACAAAATTAATAAGCAAGATTTATATTTTCAAATTCATTTCATTCATATACATGCTAGCAGCCCTCACATTATTCATGCTTGAGTTTATGTTTCAGCAGTGGTGGATTTACAGGTTTGGGGGCTCATTGTAATGCCCTTTGACTATTACAGAACTAAGTAAAACATTTATCAACAGCATTTTTGAATTTGTTTAATTTTCCTTCACAATTATGATATGGTAAATTCGTGACTGATTTTCAGTGTTTTTAAACAGGGTTCTCACTTCTTTTTCAAAACAAAAAATAAGGACTTTCTAAGAACCTTTTTCAAAAAAATTAAGGACCTCGAAATTATTTATTAGTCATCAAATATTCAAGCATTTTTTCAAGCATTTTTTTACCCCAAAAAATCTTTTTGAAGCATTTATCATTACATTTCAAAATCAAGACTAACAAAAATTTTCAAAAAAAAAAATATGATCTGCATTTTTTTTTTCTTTATGACAATTCCAAGGCTAGCGGCAATTTCACATTAAACACTGGACATTCAAGTACTAGCTTTGAGTACAAGATGCACTAAAATCTTTGAGGCTGCATCTTGCAGAAAAAAGTATAAAATATGGATAATACAAACACATTAAGTTACATAAAAGAGTCAATTTACTATCTTTCTCAAGGAAACAAAAAAGCGGATTTCAATACAAGGCAAGGTGTTCTAATTCGATGCTACTTCTATTTACTTTAGTAAAGTTAGATTTTGGTAAAATTAAGAGAAAAATTTAATTTTGTAAAAGTTAATTAATCACTTTCCTAAACTACATATTCAGGGGCTAAAATTCAGGACAGATATACCAAAGTTTTCAAAATCTCCTCCTCTATAATAGTCTAAGGTGAAGAATTTTTCACATCCAAGATTATCTTTTATTAAAAATAATTGCATGTAGACAATTTGGAAAAATGTAAGAGATTTATGCAACACTTCAAACACAAACTTTTACAAAATGCAAGGTAGCTGCTACAATTGGAGTTTGAAATCCATGATTTTCTATGACATGACTCACTGGATGCAATGTTAGCAAGGGGGGGGGGGGAAATCAAGAATTGTCTAAATTAGTGCTTTGTGAAAAGAAAATTTCAACTATCTGAGAAATGCATTGCGAATTTGAGCTGAAAATTGAAATTATAACAAAATATAACAAACTGAGCTACTGTTATATTATTTCCAAAAATCTCAATACATTTAAGATAATCATTAGTGAAAGTCAACAATAATTTTACGTGAATCAATGCAGATGCAAATGTATTAAAATTTTCAAGTGGAAGCAAGTCACAAATGTGCGAGTCTTCAATTACAAAATATTTTTATTTGATTGCATTGATTGGCATGACAAATAATGCGTTCAAATGAGGCAAAATGTATGCTTAGAGCATGGGTTGAAAACCATGGTTTTAAAGTGATGCCTACAGCTTGCAAAGCTGACCCATGTAGCTGCTTACGTCATTATCCTAATATTGAGAAACGGATTTCTAAGAAATAGTTGCAGAAATTAGTATTAATAAAATAAGAATTAAGTTGTAAAAACAACAGTTCTTAGTTAGTATTTTTCTTTCTTTTTTTCAAAATTTATGATGCTATCAGGAAAAACGTTCAATATGATTAGAGATCAAAAATACTAAAGGCTTAAGCTCCTAGAAAAAAATGTTTGTCGCCAGACAAATAACTCATTGAAAAATTCAGTATTTACATGTCAGTATTTACTTTAAAACATTTTGCTCTGAAAGAGCTAGTTGAAAAGGGTTTGTCAAACCTTCAAATGACTATACTTCTTTAAACTTTCTGGTGTACAACATTCGTCTTAAAATGAGGTGTGACCTTTGAGTTAAAGAAGGTTGAGCACCATTGTTTTAAAATAAATCATTGTGATATTAATTACAGATTGAATAAAATATAAAAAAAACTTTTTAAATTTAAAGACTATTTCTGCCCGCTCATTCGCCCTAAAAAGTGTGAAATAAACCAAGTATTCGATATAGGGATTAAAGTGTTCAGAAATTTCAGTTCACCTTTGTGTATTTATATTTACGTCAATGCTAAAGCAGTCAATATAATAAGTAATTCTTTTCTTGATTATAATGCTCAAAAATTCCAGCTCATCTTGATGTATTTATATTTACGTTAATGCTAAAGCAGCCAATACAGTTTAAATTAAAAATTTGATTTAAGAAATAGGCGGTATAGTAAAAGCTATTCATAATAAACAGTATACCGCCTATTTCTTAAATCAAACTTTTAATTTAAACTTTATTGGCTGCTTTAGCATTAAAGTAAACATAAATATATCAAGATGAGCTGTGATTTTTGAGCATTATAATCAAGAAAAGAATCTACTTATATTAAAAACTGAGTATCTAACTATCTTTCTATGTCACGCTTATTTCTCCTGAACGCCAATGAACTGAAAGTCGAACCAGGTACCGATAGATAGGTAATTTTTCAGGCTTCATTAGTTTCAATCTATATGATTATACGATTTTAATTAGCGAAGATATCAATTAATAAGTAGTCAAGTTTAAAGCGATTAAGCCTAAAAAATGATTAAACGTCCAAGACATTTATTTCTTACCGTTGCCATTTGAATAAAAACGTTAATTAAATTATTGAACTGTTTAAAATTCCAAGATATTTATTTCCTACCGTTGCCATTTTGAATTAAAACGTTAATTAAATTATTGAACTATTTAAAATTCCAAGATATTTATTTCTTTCCGTTGCGATTTTAAATTAAAACGTTAATTAAATTGAACTTTTTAAAATGAAAGAGTGTTATTTTTTTCCATTGTCATTTTGAATGCGTGTTATAACAAAGTTCTAACAATTGTTTTTATTCTAATTATTAATGACATATTTTTTCTCTGGTGCCATTTTGAAAATGTGTTTTTAAATAAAATTGCAATTGCTGTTTTTAGAAGGGGCTTTTTTTGGCTGCGATCCAAATATTAAAAGAACTTTTTCGTTTAGAATTTTGCAATTAATTTTAGAAGAAAGCAGTTTGGAAATAATTTTTTTTTGGAAAGGAATTTTATTTGTTATTTAGGGAGAGTGCTAAGTATGCGCTACTTGACATCGTCTTTATTTTTGAGGAAGCATGTGCAAATAATTCGATTGATTCTTTGATGCAGGAAAGCTTTTTAGCGAGCCGCTTTAGCGGGGAGTAGTTTATTAAACTTTTCCTTGGTACTGTAAAGGCGAGCCGCCTTGGCGGCGAGTAGTTTATTGAAACTTTCCTCGCTACTGTAAAGGCGAGCCGCCTTGACGGCGAGTAAACTGTTTAAACTTTTCTCATTACTTTAAAGGCGAGCCGCCTTGGTGGCGAGTAGTTTTCTCAAACTGCCTTCACTACATTACAGCCCGTGCAACGCCGGGCCACGCAGCTAGTTACTTATTATATTGACTGCTTTAGCATTAACGTAAATATAAATACATAAAGATGAACTGAAGTTTCTGAGCACTGTAATCCCTATATCGAATACTCAGTTTATTTCACATTTTTAGAGCGAATGAGCTGACAGAAATAGTCTTTAAATTTAAAAAGTTTTTTTATATTTTATTTCGAAGTTTTTTCGTTTTAAAATTTATTTAGAATTGCGTGAAGACAAACGCCGTTAAGCATAATTCACCGAGAAAATAACAAACGCCGTTAAAAATGCTATTCACGAACACTTTATTTTTTATTCATGAGAATATTTTGTTTCCAATTTCATTAATTTATCAACTTACCTTGAGCCAAACACCATCAAGCGTAATGTTCAATTTGAAGAACTACCAATGCATTTTCCACAGCCTTTTTACTTCCTTTTACGTAGTAAAGGAAGTATTGTGATTGCGCGAAAAAAAAATCTCTCAAATTTGAGTCTAAATTTTGATTTTGAACCCCCGAATGAATGTTCCGTAGTTTTTTGGACCTGTCAGCAAGTGCATATGTACCTACCAACATATAAGCAGCCGAAAAATCCTTTTCAATTACACCCGGGTTAATTACGAGTTTTCTCGTGAAGTCTGTATGTACGTATTTGTGTCGCATAACTCAAAAACTATAAGCCGTAGAAGCTTCTAGCTTAGTATGTAGGCTCTGAGGATGGTCTAGTTGTGCACCTCCCTTTGTGGTTGCATTCGAATGTTCCCAAGGGGGTGTTTTACCCACTTTTTGGGGTAAATCAGTGTTGATTTCAATGCAGACTCAAGTGATATGAATTGGCGCGACCACTTGGCGATATGTCGCCAAGCTTTTGGTCGCCAAGTGTTTGACGCCAACTTGGTGACATATCACCAAGTTGGCGACAAATTTGGCGAAAAAAATTATTTTTTGAATTTGGGTTCAACTTTGCGCTATTAGCGATATTTTGCGAAAAATTCACTGAATGATATTAAAATCAGCAATATTTAGAAAATTAACCATTGTAAAATATTTTTTGTATTGTTTCGTGGCAGATTAGGGGAGTAAATATTTGAATTGTTACCTTGCTCCCTCCAAGCACTTTTTTTAACACTTAAGGCAACTACTAAGAAATTTACATGTAAAAGGAAGTAGTGTGGGGTCCATACCAGATTTTTTAATAAGTCACTTGGACAAATTTCACTGTGCGGCAAAAAAAAAACTCTTGAAAATGCTTCTGGCATTTTGAAGGCTGATTCTTATGTAAAATGACCCCCTGAATCCGAATATGACCCCCGTTTTCCCCATCACGTACCAATTTTTTTAAAACGCCCCAACCCCTTTTTTTTTTCACTTTTCCTTAGTTTCAGAGCTATTATATTTTTTAGAGGGGAAAGGAGCCTTACATTCACCCCTAAATTTTTTTGGAGGTCAAGAGAGACTCAAAGTTTAAAATCATGAGCACCGAGAAAAAATCGGGGAACTTGGTGGGGGCTTAGCCCCTCAAAATATTTGAAAAATCACCAAAAACGATCTTTTTATTCTAGTTTCTTTAAAAAGACCTTTAAAACATTTTTTTGGTGCAGAACCAGAGTATAGGATCCGCTCCTATGGCTCCTGGGTCAGAAAAAAATTTCACGCCGTAAAATTTAAAAAATAAAATAAAATAATGCTCTAAAAATCGCACTTTGCACTGGAATTTTAAAGCAGGTCTTCAGCCAAAAAAACAAAATTCTGGCTGATTCTTATGTCAAATGATCCCCTATTTCAAAATATGACCCCCTCCCCCCCCTCATGCATTTGTTTTCACTGAGAATGCTTAGATTTCAACACAGGATCCCAATGCAGTAAAAAGGAAAAGTTGAAAGAATATTTTTTTCATTCTCGCTAGCAATTTAAATCATTAAATTACTATCAGTAGTGAAAAATAAGGACTTAAAAATATTTTTAAGGACCTTGAATCAAAAATAAGTACTTTTAAGGGCCCTTATTTTTCAAAATGAAAAATAAGGAGTTTCTAAGGACTTTTAAGGACCGTGGGAACCCTGTTAAATTAATATGTTTTTTTTTTCGTAGTCTGCCTAGCCGGTGCATAAGTGAGAGTTCACTGCATTTTCAAACACTATCAACAAGAAAGATTTTAGTAACCCTACTTACTAACTATGAAGCATGCTAAAATTATTTGAAATATTTCAAAGTTACCTGACTCATCCATGAGAAACACATACAAAGATTCAGAATTAGTAAAAAAAGATATGTCCTCAGCAATATCTGTGAGAGAAATATCAACACCGGTAATTCCAACTAAGTCCCTTTGATGGAAAACTTGCTCAGAAATGCTAACAACCATGCCTACAAATGGGAAATTAGATAATAAATAACTGTTAAATAATCTATCAGGTACACATCACAGGCATTATTTTAAAACAATGTTTTCATCTTATATGAAAGTAACGTTCATCAACTTCTCAACCAAAATGAATAACAGTATTCTTCATAAAATATTTTAAATAAAAATGTTTTCATTTTAATAGAAATTTTAGGAAAAAAAAAAGATTACAAACAATTTTAAGATAAAAAAAGTTTTACAGTACATGTAAATCAAATCTTAAGCATTAACACTAGTTAAATATTAGAATTCAAGCATTGCTTAAAATTTAACATTATCAAAAACTTGCTTTAACAGTCAATAATAAAGACAATGAATATAACACTTTTATTTAGTTTCTTAGATATTATTTCAATGTCGCGAATAAACAAATTCAACAGAAAATTACAATGCACTAATTATGAATGTAACATATTAACAATAAAACTATTAAAAAAAAGTACCTTTGCTAACAGGATCAAAATATGGATGAGAAAATAGTGGCTTTGATGACTTATGTGTAGGGAAGGCAGCAAAAATATCTCCAATTGTAGCACTAATGTCATTTGTTGAGTTGATGGGTATCATAACGCCTTTCTATTAAAATAAAAAATTTCAAACATATGAGTATAATTACAATGCAAAAAAATAAATAAATATAAATGCATTAATACAGCAATATACAGCCACGAATAGGAGATTCAGACATGTGTTGGCGCAAAACATATATGAGAACATGGTGCCAATTCAGCTGTGTAACAACATGGATGGTGTTCTACTTGTGTTTGTAACACTTAGGACTTCAAGGTAACTGTAAAACATATATGCAACCATAACTAACATGAAGTTGAAAATGAAGGTGCGGGGGGGGGGGGGGGGGCACATTATGAATAGCATAGACCATATTTTAAGCAAATTTAACTTTCTCCAATATACATTTGTTAGAAAAATGTACTTCAGATCAGTAACGACACTTGGATCTACAATATTTCCAAGCTGGGTTTGAAAGTACTGCGTCACCCATCTCTTCTTCAAGTTTTTAAGGGGTTTCAAAAAAAAAAAAAACTGTAGAAACAGATTGAACGTGCACCCCCGAAAGCTGGGGCCTAGGGCAAAGGGGCCCTAGGTAGCAGCAATCTTTTCCTGGATTCCCAACTACTAAAAACTTTTGAGATATTCATTTTATATCAATAGACAAATATGATCTCTTTTTCTGATAAATTTTTAATTCTACATATTCAATACCTACCAAAATTTCTTGATTTTTCTTTACAAAAATATTATACTTTCTAAAATCTGCTCGGCTATAATCAAGAAGAAAATCCTTTCATACATCACCGGTCTCTCATCTAGAACAGAAAAAAAGTAGTTTTGAGTAAGTAGCATACAGATTTAATTCGTTACAATGATATACAATAGATCTTCAGCATATACAAGGGTTAATCTAGAGAGAAATTAGGTCCGTTAAAGGACCTTTCACAAAATTCAGTCACTCAAAAAAGGACCCTTCACAAAATTCAGAACCTCAAAAAGGGATCCTTCACAAAATTCAGTCACTCAAAAACTGACTCTTCACAGAAATTCAAGTTTAAAGGAAGATCAGGAATATTTTTTGCCGTAACTATTTTTCACAAAACTACAAATTAGTTTTCACAAAATTCCAAAATATTTTTCACAAAATTCCAAAAACAGGACCTTGGTCAAATATCTTGGATTGACCCCTGATATATTAAACACAACTTCCTGTTTTTACAGGTTATATGTTTAATTTCCTCCAGTTACAATATGATTAATCTCAAATCTTGATTTTACCTAAATTTAAGCAGATAAACAATGATTAATTGTATCCGATCTTTAAAAAAGTTATTCTGACATAATTAATTTTGAATAACGAAAATAGAGAATATATCATAGTAGAAGTCTGATCCACATGCACTACAAATCTCTTGTGATAACTGGTTTCATTCTGCATACATTTTAAAATTCAGTCTTCACACATATTCCACTATACAGTCAAACCTCATAATTTGAGCAGACTTGAAAGCATAGATAA
>JAXGGA010013618.1:0-34654 GCA_038373865.1 Uloborus plumipes
AAAGTTAATATGTAATTCATGTTTATTATTGTAACTAAAAGTTTAAAAAATCTGCAATTGCTTATTTTTATCGTTTTTTAATGAAGCATGACGCGTTAAAAGTATTACAGAATTTAAAAATACTATCAGCCCCGCTTAAACGAATACCGTCGGTTCCAAGAAATATTCGAATAAGTGGGTATTCGATTAAGTGGGGATCTTTAACATTGCGTCTATGACATGGGAAATATATTTGGTTTTGAGATATTTTATTCGTATATAGTACAATATATATGGTACAGTTTATATAGTACAATAGACCTGTGGTCGCAGTGCTTGCGCTGCCTTAGGGGTGCCCCCTTTTCACTATTTTATTCGTATAAACGGGGTATTCGTTTATCCGTTACCCGATTAAGCGGGGCCAACAGTATGACGGAAATGCAAGCAATATCTTGCACATGTGCTTTATAGAGACCTCTTGTTATAGTGACAAATTTGGACCAATATTTAGACTATTAGAAAGCTTGAGAGATTTGAGGCATAACGTATAAAAGGCATCTGGGGCAATATTGCATCAGAACACCAGTCACAAATTTATCAAGCAGTGTTTAGAAAAGACAATTTTCTAAAGTGTTTTTTTTAAGTGCTCTTTTGGAGTGTAACAGATTTAGGTGTAACTAACCCGGAAGACTTACGTTATGTTAGTGCAAAACTGATTTAAAGGGTGTTTTAAAACCAATTCAAGCACGAAAACTAGGGATGCACCGAGTAGCACTTTGGCCGAGTACCGAGTACTCAGCCTTTCACTACTCGGCCGAGTACCGAGTTGCCGAGTACCAATTGTTTTTTAAAAAATCATTGACATACAGCGGTACTGGGTTAGAAATTATTACGAAATTTTACTGGTCTTCTCGACCACTGAACAGGAATATATACTGTTTAACAGACAACATCACTGGTCCACCTTAAATCATTAACCACATTCTTTTTCTTTAAAAAAATGGTGGTCCTTGGATTGTTTATTATTTTTATGGTGATTCGAGGCGAGTTTTACTGGTCTGGAACCAATGGACCAGCAGTAAATTCGAACCCTGACATATGAACTGATCATTGGAATGGACCATGATAGTTCTTAGAACAAAAATCCCACTGAATTAACTTATGCATTGTTTAAAATATTTTATTTATTTTGTCAAAAATTTTAGAAAAAAGTTATTTTTAAAATGAAACTACATTAAATGAATAAATATAAAGTATCAATTAAGTTGGAATTATATTAATCTATTATTGATTAGTTCTAATTCTCTAAACTTGAATAATATTTAAAAGCTTTTGGGGATATTAAAATAAAGATTTACTCTATTGAAGCATTATAAACTTCAATATTTTCAAAATTAACTTCAAAATTTCTTACTAGATAGCAGTATACCCATAATTCACTTAAATAATATATGAATTGTCATATTTTATAAATATATTATTGCATATTTTTAATTATTGAAAAATGTGTCTTGAACTATTCAATTTTCTACAACTACTCGGTATCGGCCGAGTACCTGATCCAAATTTGGCCGAGTACCGAGTACTCGGCAAATTTGCCGAGTAGGACGAGTACCGAATATTTACCGAGTACTCGGTGCATCCCTACCGAAAACTCATCTCAAGTTGGAAAAAGACTGATAAAGGTAAGTAACCATAACAAGGCCAATTCATAGAGTTGCACTGATATTACCTAATAACTCAACACTACAGGTGTCCGATACATTTTGTTTGTGCATAATAATGTTTGTTGTTCATCACAATTAAAGGAAATCTGAAATGTACAGCTACTATAATTTTAACATATATTTGCCATCAAAATTATTATACAGTAGCCCCTTGTTATATCGCTCATTCGGATATATCGCTCTTATTTTGTCTCCCAAGAAAAAACACTTTTAGTCCGAAACCATTTTTGAGAAAATATGTAAGGTGCTCAGAAAAGCTCTCTTTCTCATTTGTTTTGTCATCAATGAACAAAACGAAGGTTCTTCTATTCTTCTGAATTCGCTGAAAAGCAGCAGCAAATTCCTGTCATCCAAACTTGCATACTGCAGAGACAGTTTGGAAACTACTGAACACTTTCTTTTGTATTGATGCAATGAGTGAAAAGCATCTGTTAGTAATGTGTAGTAGTCATATGTAAAAGTTATATTTTTTTGTTACTTTTGACTGAAAATAAAAAGCTAATGTTCGAATAAATGAATTATTATGTATGTGCATGTATAATTTACTTGCATGCTTGATAGAAAACTGTTTTTAATGACTTCGGTTATATCGCGCTTTCGGATATATCACGCTTTTTTCTTGTCCCCCAAAAAGCGCGATATAACGAGGGGTTACTGTATTTTTCAAATTTACCATGCATTTGTGATAAATGCAAGCTATACAAAATAGAATTTTATGAAGTTACAAAAATTGACATAATGCAATTATTTGTATTAATGAAATGGAAACTTAAAACCAACTTTTAAAACACAAATTTAAATATATATACTTTTATCAATACGATTACCCGCAATTTGGGTTGCTGCAAAGGAAAATGAAACTGGTGCTTTTTTTAATGGAAAAGCTTATAAACTGTTAAATACTGTAAACCTCTGTTTACGCTACTCTGAATTACCAGACTTAGATAAAATGTAAAACTGTCTGCAAACTTAAATAATTTCTTTAAAATTTTCTGCAAAGAAAAGTGGGCTTCTGAATCCTAAAGTGCTACCAACAACAAAAATATCAAGTTGTATGAAGTGCAGGTTCTACCATGAGGTTGGTTGTCAATCCGTCATGATTAATGAATGTGTCAGTTTCGTATGTAACAAGCTACTGCCCCACAATGAACAAAATCAAGACATATTTCAGATAGAAAACTTCCTAAATTTATAACTTTTTTAACAAAATGCAAAAATTTTCTGCAAACTTCGAAAGTTTTCTGCGAACGGCGTTCGCGAGTTCGTCTATATTATCTGGGTTTGTGAATTACATGAATGAGGAGTTTCATGATTTCTAGCATTTTATTTTGTAGCCAAGAAAGAATTTATTCCACCAATGTTTTGACTGCTTTGTTTTGCTTTAATATCATAAATACAGATTTAAATAGATTTAAAGCACAATAATGCCAAATATTTGCCTCAATGATATATTCTTATTTTATTTCTTTATTCTTTCTTAATCTTTGTAATTAATCTAATAATTATGGAATGAAAAATTATGCCAATGACTTCGCAAATTGGAATTACGCTCGGATGAATAATGTTATGAACTCAAGATACCCACAGGTTGGGAAATACAGTAATTTGAATTATTGTTTTTGACATTTTAATAAGCCAAAGTGTTTCATGAGAGAGAAAGAAAGTAATTAATGTCATATATACATCTTCAAATCTCAGAAATTTTTGTATTTAAAAGTGAACTGCATTTCAAAGAGTATTGCTTCTACTGTAGTTATTAAAAAGCACATTTAAAAAGAAAGTTAAAAACAAGCTAAATTATTAAAATATATATAAATATAAAGACTAGGTTTTTGATATCTATCTGTGCTAAAATGTGCATTTACCCCTAAAGAAGCATGTCGCACTAATAACTCTGTTTTGAAAATACTTCCTTATACATAAAAGGAAGTAAAAATGTCTGTTGTCTGGTTTTTTGAAATAATTGGTTCAATTAGAGAATCAACATAAAATTAAAACAATTGTCAGACAATACATAAATGCTTTTCTAAAGTTTTTTTTATTTCATGTGAAGATATGATCTGGTAAAGATAAAAAAATTCTTGTTGGGTTATTCCAGCGAAAATGGTACAAGTCATGTCTGAAACTCTTTACTTAAGATTATCAATTTAAATAATTTCCACCAACTAATCATATTTTTTTCTTGAAGTTTCCGTTTATTTGTGTATAATAAAGTGTAAATAACTAGTACATGACTCATTTATGAAAGGATTTTAAATATTTTGATCACTTTGTGTAACAGAGTGGACAAATAAGCCTTTAAAAATATCTTTATAATCAGAAAGAAAAGTTAGAATCACAGAACAAGCATAAAGTGGAATAAACAGCTTTAAACTGTAAGTCTGTCTGCAATTTCAAGAAAAAATCTATTTTTTTCATCATGAAATCGACTGTAACAGAGTGGACATCCAACAGTTCAAATTAACTACCATAAGAAAAGAACTAGGCTCACCCTAGTTGTTGACTACATAATTCAATGTAGCAAGCTAATCACGGCAGTTATACTACCTATATTTTTAAAAAAATATATCAGATTGAATGCAATTGTTTATTTTATTTCTAAAAGGCTTGTGACAGAGTGGACAATTCGAAACATAGAAAATCTAGGGACATGGATAAATAATAGTGTTTTTTGGGGAAATTTTTTTTCATTTGCGTAATAATCTGCAGAAATGGTGTTAGAAGCATCTTTTGTGCAGTGTAGTTTAATTTATTGTGTTGTTATGTTACGTTTCAGTTTAATTTTAAATCACAGTTAAAATTCTAGCAATTTGAAGCTGTGACACGTCATTTTCTCCTCCTGACAAAGACATTTTTTTTGTGTCCTTTCTAAAAGGATTATACCTAATCAATTGATACTTGATGGCATGAAATTAAATGGAGAACCAATAAAAATATACTTAATAGGTGGTAGTTAATAAAATTGATTATAAAAATGTCTAAAGTCTTAGGCATGATTTGTACCATTTTCGCTGGAATGACCCACATTCTCTAAAAAATATTGTATTCATAGTACTTAACTAGGGCTAAAAGTCTATATGGTCTCTTACTTTTTATTAGCAGTTTTGAAGAGCATAAAAATAGGTTAATTAAATGTTAAAGTCTAACAATTTTGGGATAAAAATTTAAAACTTATGATTTTACATCAACTGGCATTCAAACCAAAATAAGTGGTAACTTTTAATGTTCTTGCAGATACTGACTATTTTAATTTTCCAAATGTTCAGCTTGTTTATCTTTATTGTTGAAAATGTCAACTTTCTTTATAACATAATGTTTAAACCGATTCCTAAAAAATTGCTTATTGTAGGTTACTAAGACTAATACTGAAGTTGAACTGTTGAACATTCCGAGTACGCCTTGTCTAATATGCTATGGTAAGTTAATTTCCAGGGCTCGAAAATTATATTGCCCGACATGCCCAGGGCATGTAAAATTTCTGATCGGGCATGAATCTTCAACCCTTACATGCCCAGCTGGCCATGTAATTTTACGATCAAATATTTCTTTCCTAAACTTTGTTATTTCGTATTTTTGAAAAAAATTACCATATATATTAAGATTGAAATAATTCTTAATTCAGATACAAAACTGCAAATTTAATATTTTGTCTGTTTAACATGTTGACTGCCCAAGTAGGAGATGATAATTTGTAGTATATCCTTTTAGCTGACAGAATAGAATTTGAGTTAGCTTATATGTGATTTGCTGTTTTCCTCCAGATTACAATTTGTCTTTTACAATGACATTAATATGGAAATTTGACTTCCGAGGAGATGAAAGTAAAGCTAATTGACAGGTACATTGTATTTAGCCCAGCTCATATGCTACGTATGTTTTGTAGCTTGGCAGTCAACGTCTTAACACTGTACGACAAATTCAAATGTTTTTATTTATAAACAGCAAAAATAAAACTGGGCAGGTAAAAATGTTATTTGGGCATGTACTTTTTAGACAAACATGCCCGGCAGGGCATGTAAAATTTTAAAGATTTTTCGAGCCCTGTTAATTTCTTTTATATCTGCCTTTGGGTCATTCCATGTCAAGTGATCCAACGTTTTTTACCTTACATTTTTGTATTTCTTTCAAATTTGGCTCATCAATTGTACCCCTTGAGGTAATGAAAAGTATCAATTTTTGGATTTTTATCTCTATTATTTTTTGATTTATGAGACTTTGAACTTTGGAAAAACCCACGTTTTTCCATGGATAAGGGAACATAAAAGGGACCATAACTCGGCACCAAATATAGATAGAACAATTTGGTAAATGGCATTTTAAAGTACGTTAGTTGCCGCTTAATCTGATATGCAACATGACTAATTTGATAAAAATTTTCTTTTTCAAAAAATGAAATTTAAATTTCAAATTTAAATTTCTCAAAAAACATATCTGTACCTCAGAACCAGACTAACGTAAGTCCATTTTCGTCATTTTTCAGTAGAGGGGAAAAACGATGTATTCGACAATCGTTTTTCCCCTGTACCGAAAAATGACGAAAATGGACTTACGTTAGTCTGGTTCTGAGGTACAGATATAATGAATTTTTTTCAAAAAATTCTCAAAAATTCTTGTGTATTTTATCTATGTGTGTACAAATGTTTAGATTGGGATCTCAATGGGATCATATTTTTTTGAATTTTTGAATAAAACTGTATAGGAAAAAAATGATAATTTTTAGATTCTATTTATTTAAATATTAAGTTATCTTGCTTGTGATGGTCTAAAAAGTAGTAAACAAACATGAATATGTTTAAAGTGAGCTGGCATGAGCTTATAGATTTGTCAGGTTCACCCCCTCCTCCCTTCATCCCCCGCACAACCACTCTTTTTTAATTCAAAACTGTTCAAAATGTTGAAAAAAAAAAAAACTCTTTGATACAAGATGAATAGTAAACTTATTTAAAGTTGGTAAATGGGTTTCCTTATAACTAGATGAAGTATCACCCTCCTCCACCCAAATATACCATTAACGCTGTACTATTATGACGTCTAACCTGGGGATTGAATTGACTATTATTTTTACTCTAGGTAAGTGAGCTAGCATTAACTTGTAGATTGGTCAACTCCCCCTCCCTTCCTTCTTGATCCAATCATTTTCCCCCCAAACTGTTTAACTCTTTAAAGCCGGCTCCGGCCGATACCGGCTTTGTAGCTTAGAGCCGAGGCCGGCCGAATCCGGCCCACTTAAGAGAACATAGGGGTGGTTGGTAGCAAAAGACCCCTGCTGCGAGACCCCCTACGGATGACTCTTTCTTCTCTCCGCTGGCCTCGGAGCAAGTGATAGCAACAATTGAATGAAAAGATAGCTGCTAATGACTGCAGATCGTGTGGTTTCCTCAAAAAAAAGAGAGAAAACGAATTCATTGCAATAAAATTGCGTTTGGTTTGAATTACCGGCACTTTTAATTTCACAAATTTTTATACCATGTTTTTTAAACAAACATTATTCTGGTTTTTTATAAATTTATGCGTAATGTATACTGATTTAAAATAATGCAAAACAGCTTGAATAAAGCACAAATAATTGCATACATATGCTTCAGAGTTGAAACAAACCTTGAATCATGCGTATTGAATTACTTGCACTATTTTGCATCCATTAACTTTATTTTCTTAATTTTATTTTTGGTATTTAAAAGTACCTACTTATTTCCTTCCAGTTATAGAATATCAAAAGCAACGCGCGCTATGCAAATCTGACCAACGAAAGCATCTAAGCACATCTGCTGAGATCTTTAACAGGTCGAATTTGCTATAAAATGAATAGCAAAAAATTATTGTAAAAACCAACGGATTTATGAACAGAAAAGTATTCCATAAGTGTTTCATTTAGAAAGACACGCAAATAGTGATGTGCTTAGAAGTGTTGTAAAAAATAGGAGACAGCGTGAGTGATTAAAAAATGTTCTGAAATGCGTGACTAAAAACTTTAAGCGTAAACCACTGTGTTGAACTAAATACTTCTCAGAACAATAACTGCTCCGTAAACTTCGTAAAAAAAACTGTGCTTCAATGTGTTCAAAAATTTTGGGGCAAGTGTTCGAGTTCAAAAAATGTTCGAAAATTATTTTAAGATTTTCTGTGTATACAGGGCTCGATTAACTTCTGAAGGTAGGAGAAGCTCAGCCTCATATTGAGGCCCCTGCTTTTTGAGAGGAGGGGAGGTGGGATAATTCTATACTCTTGAGATATTGAAACAAATCTTGCTAAGGATACAGATATTTTTTCTGAAAGCAGTACATGCAGAATTCAGATTAAAACCTGTCCCCTCCCCACTAATATGACGAATTTTCATACATTACATATGGTTGCAACAATTCCATGATTAGATTACGTTTATTATTTCTCAGAATTAACAAAACTTAATAAAAGTTCATTGTAAAAAAGTATTGCCAAATCCCACATTAAAATGTTTTTAAAACCTACTGTTTCAAATTTTTAGTAACCACTCAGTACAAAAAAATGATAAAATCTGTTGCCTTTCAAATCGAGGAGTAAATAGGGCAATTAGGATTTGTTGTGAAGCGAAAAAATCAATTTCAACTACAAGTGTAAGTATACTCATTTTATTACTTTAAAATTTAGTTCGAAGAAATCCCCCCCCCCCAGAAAAAAATAAAATAAAATAAAACTTTAACTTGGGGGTTTTGAAAATTTTGGAAACATACCCTTCTATGGCTATCGTCACTAACCGTCTAACGAAGGAAATTTTTAATATCTGCAATTTTCAAGCATTTTTTTTTTAAATACGCTTTTACTAGTTTTACATGTGGGTTTGTTTGTCAGTATGTATGCAACTCTAAATAAAAGATAAAATTCACGTTCTTTACAAATGTAAATATAAAAACTGAAGGCTAAACTGTATCATATGCTGATGTATTATTAGTGTCTCAGTTGTTGGTATGTAACTCTGAATAAAAGAAAAAGTTAACGTTCTTAGCAAATTTAAAAGTAGTATATTTAATACTATTATTAACTCTAAAGGCTAAAATATGTTTCATTTTGATGTATAAGTGCATGTTAGTTTGATTAACTCCAAAAGTGTATTTTTTTAGTTTTTTAAAACTATAATTTACTTTTTTTTTTTTCGCGTTGAAAAAAAAAAGATTCGAATAATGCCACTATATGTTTAAAATATATATTTTTAAAAACTGCTATTTTTTCCCTTACTCATTCATTGCTTCTCACTTGCGCGTAAAACTTAAATTTATCTTCCGTTATCCTCGATATTTTTTTCTATGTCATTAATAAATGCTTTATAGTTAATTTCTTATGCTAAAGAATAAAAGTTATTGGTTATGCTCAAACTTCTTTGTCAGTAACAATTGTGGAAAAATTCTCAAAAATTAAAGTTGATTTTAAGGTTAAGCGTCTTGTTGCGTCGGCTGAATATGATATCCAAAAAAACAAACTCATTAACTATGGGCGTGGAAGTAAGTGCACGTGCTGTGTGAGACCACCTCAAAGATGTCTTTCTTCTGGAGCGAAGCGCCTTCGCCTTTTTTGGACAACTGACAGTGATGTACGATTCCCTGTGGCAACGCAACTACAAGGATTGATGGGTGATAATAATTAGTGAAGATGCCCGCTTTTCGGGAAGACAGGGAAATCAGGAAGCTTGGACATTCATTCCTGCTTTTTCAACCACGCGAGTCGTTTTATGTATCTCCTAGCCAAATGTATCACTAAAGATTTGCTCTTGATAGTTGATTTTATTCTTTAGTTCAGATTTTGTATTGGTAAACAAAAATATTAGTTATGTCTAAACGTCGCAGACAGCTGACGCAACAAGAAATTAATGCAATTTTATTTGCATCTGGTTCCGAAAGCGAGTTATCCAGTGAAGATGATGGCTGGCCAAAAGAGCAAAATGCAAACTGCTCTTTTATTGCTGACCCAGATTCAGGAGAAGACATCGGTTTCAACGAAGATCATGATGTTGAATACAATGAAACTTTGGCAGAAAAAGAAAATGTTTCTCCCAAAGAAAATTGTATATACGACGAAGAAATTAAAAAAGCTAGTTTTTCAGATTTGAACCTTACATGAACTGATAAAATTGATAACTCTTTGATCAGAGTAAAATCTGAAGAGTGTAAAGAGGGACCAATACACGATCTTCCTCTCGGGTCCCCTGCAGAATCCTACTTCAAGCTTCTCTTTACGGAAGATATGTGTGAGGAGATTTTGCAGAACACCAATAAATATGCGGATTGCTTTTCTTTCTCTTCATTTGTGATGGTCGACCAATATTTTGAAATAGTCAATGGCTCCATTACTGCCCATGCTTCTTGTGCAATGTACATTGCGTCTTTTAAATTCATTTTTTTTCAGTGAGGCTGGACAAAATATTTTGGGAGACAAAAGAAAAGAGCGAAATATCCGAATGAGCGATATAACGAGGCGCGATATAACGAGGGGTATTATATTATATTATACTGTATTGTAAATTGTGTATCATTTTATCAAACATGTTGTGAAGTAACCAACGTGCAAACTATGCAAAGAAAAAAAAAAAACTTTCCTTTGAGGAGAGAAATATAACATTGCGCTGCTCAAAAATTTCTTAGTTCCGTTTTATATGTGGCTAGAGTTGTCATTGTCATTTACCCTCGCTCGAACCCCGACTACCTTTGCTCTATTCCCGGCATATAGTTAATGAAAAGATCCTATAATTTCTTTGTGGTATATGACAATCCTAAGGTGGGACAATGAAAAGTGGGAATTTGTCCTTGACAATTTCGTTTAATACAAAATCTATGCTTAGTAAGTAAGAAAATTTACTAGTTATATATATTAACAAAAATTTTTACTTACTGTAATAAAACATCTTGAGGTATCAATAATTAACTTCGTGTGTTAACTGCACAAAGTTGATTTTAGGGTTTTCTAGTCCGATTTTATTCAAACATTACTATTGTGACAGAGATATGTATATATTATCCCCAATAAAGCCGAATCTCCCATTTTGGGACCATACTATATCTCTTGACTACAGGCCCGTCATTTCAACTTTTTTCAGGGGGGGGGGGCAAAGGGGGCAAACACAATGTAATTTCATCGGAAAACAGCAAAAAACGCGCCCACTTTTTTGCAAATACATTGATTTCTAAAAGTCAGAGAGGGACAAATGACCCCCTCCCTGCCCCCCCCCCCCAAATGACGATCCTGCTTGACTAAATAAATATTTGAAAAAAAATAAGCTACATATGATTAAAGATGTGTAATGCTCATTGAAACATACAAAAATTAAAATATTCTCAATGTGGTTCATACAGAATGGTGTGGTTCAATGTAAAATTTATAAAAATGTATATAACATGCGCTATATGTTTGTAATGTAACAATCCTTAAAAATAAGATCGGAAAGTTATGACTGCATGACAAGAGCCAAATTAAAACGTCTTTAACAAAAAATATGACTGTGAATGCTTTTAGTTTTATTACTGTAATGTAGCAAACTTCAAAACTTGTTTTAATTCTTTTCTCAATTCACGAAATTACTCAATAAAGACAATATTTCCTGCCTTTAGCAACGCAACTCGCGTTTTGCTCTTGAAAATTAATATACACTTCTCAGTAAAATTTAAAGTCTTTAGAGTATTTTATAAATCATGTCGTAAAGCATTTGTCCGACAGAAAAATGTATTCTAAAATTGTGCTTCTGCATAGTTTGCTTTTACTTTTAGCACTAATTTAGAATTAATTGTTTATAAAAGAAAAATGTGTACATTTTTTTCAATATGAAGATTGCTGTCAGTAATCATGAGATTGCAAAATTGTATCGAAGCAAGAAAACTTTCATTTAGATATAATAAGTTTAATTTCAACTTTTAGGTTTTTATAATATGTTACATTAAAAAAAGTTTCTGTATTTTTTTATCTTGCATTTTCAAGCGAAAAAGTCAAGCAACGTTGTTGTGATATTTACTTATCATCTTAAGCTTATTAATTTAACAAGCTATACGCTGGAGCATTTCAAGTCTAAAATGTATTTTAATTATTTCATTTTGAAAAATCTTTCTGCCTTTAATGTACTTTAATTCTTTATTTGAAGGGCCAGGGGGAAAAAAGATGAAAGTCACTTTTTCGTCAATTTTGATATTAGCGTTATCTAGGGGCTATGAAGGACTAGTATCATCTGGTTGGACAACAAGGGGGGGGGGGAGATGAGAAGCGACCGAAATGTGCATGAAAACTCGAAAAACTACGTAAGGAGCTACGAGAAATCAAACTTTGTTCTTCGTTTTTCTCGAAATCGCTTTTCGGTCACTTTCATCTCTCCCCCCCCCCCCCGGCCCTTCAGTTGCATTTTTTTTTTTTTTTTTTTTTTTAATGCGGGAGTGACATTTCTACATGTCAGCGGTATACTCGAAAGTAAAAGAGTGAAGCGTGTTTCGGCTGCAGCAGCGCCCCTCCATAAATATTTGAAATATTTTTCAAAAATGTATTTTGACATTATTCTTTCAGTAATTATTCTCATCTGTTTATCCACTTAGATGTAAAGCAGAAAACTGTTTGTAATTAAAAATTAAAAAGAATGACAGTTTAACCATCATCAATTTTCTTTGTTAAATTATTGCGTGATAAATTTAAACTTGCACACAAATTGTGAAAATGTGAATTTTTTTAGTTTACTTCCTCCAAAAACAAAAGTAATTATTGAAAAAAAAAAAAAAAACTTGCATCAACATTCCGACATAAGTATAAAGTAATGAAAGAAACACGACAAAAGCACTAGGGCAATAGCGAAAAATACGGAAGTGCCCGAAACGGGACAGTGATTTTAGGTGGCATCTTACTAAAACTATGCCTACTGCAATTAATAAACAGAAAGACAGAGGAGTAGGTACCGCGTAATTTATAAGTGTTAAAAATTGTAACAGAAAAATTTCCATCTGTAGGAAAAGGCAAAATTAAATTTCGACAAAAATTCTCCCCAGTATAAAATTTTACAGACCACCAAATAAAATAACATGTTTTTAAAATAATTTTCAAACGTTCTTGGTTTCAAGCAGATTTTTTCTTAGTTTACAACTGTTTTTATTAAATTCAAGAACAGTACTATGGGACTGGGAGGCTATTAATCAAATTTACACTTCCAAATTACACAACTTAACATGGCGCTGTTACGCAAATTTTAAATTAAAATTTATTTTGTATTGTAAGCAAACAACGTTTTATGCAAAAAGTCGTTTCCCTTATCCTTGATAGTGCAACAACCCATGCATTTTTTGTTTTCAAAAATTTTGAGGTGGATTCATCCAAGGACGAATACAAACAATCCTGAGGTGCACTATATCCTATTTCTATTTTACATATTTATTCTAAGAATACAGTCAGTATGAATTGCTTTCGGTAATTTTCAACTGTCATCTCGTTATTATAAAGGAACAGAAGAATCGAAGAATTTAGCCCTAAGAAATAGAAAGAAAAGATAAGGATAACGTTATGCTTTTGCCTTATCGAATGCTCAATGCTGAAACACCTTTGAAAAGTTGAGTTTATCCTTTGCTCAGTTACAACAAAACAGAAAATAATAATAATGAGTTTTATAAATATTTTCATTTTTTCAGTCATTTAACTAAATAATAAAATGGTTGTCAATAAATCTACTGATTGGTTGTACTAATTAAAGCATTTAAAACGGAATTGCATTTTGATATTCGCTTTCGCACGCGTGATGATCAATGATTTGCATTTCGCATCATCAAATACAATGTACTTAAGAGCAGGGGCAGCATTTCAACATTTCGTTTGAGGGGGCGAGTTTGTTAAATATGAAGCACCTCAGTACTCATCCTAAAATACATATTAGTTAAAAGAAAGATTTCTTAAACTGGATTTAATATTAAGAAAAATAGGAGTTATTAAAGCAATTTAAATTTTTGACCAAACTTTAAAATTATTTTGTTATTAGTTATCAAAAATGTTGTGATTCGAAATTAGTTTTTAACTTATAGTCAAGTTTTAATCTGCAATGTTTGTAGGCAAGAAGATTTTTTTCCATCGATTTCCAGCGTCTTGTGCTATTTTACAAACAACGAAAGTTGAAAATCCTTTCTTGTCCGGTTATACTTGTTTCAGAGCATTTTTTGCAGATTCCTCTGTTATGAGAAATAGTCTTGAGAATATGTTTATGGATGAGTTTTATCAATATTTGTTGAAAATTGACAATCTTTTTTAGTTCCTTTTTGATCGTTGATTTGTGTAAAACATAAGTTGAATTTACCCGTATTTTAACATTCTGCGAAAAATATTTGGGGGTGCGATCGCCCCCTCTTGCCCCTCTTATTTGCCGCCCCTGCTTAAGAGTAGTAATTTAAACACAGGAGTTAAAAATATGGCAAAATCAGCATTTTCTCTTTCTTAGTAGCGACTTTAATTATAAAACATAATAAACAATTGTTAGAAAGGGTTGGCTTTCAAACAGTAAATCACTGTTATTCTGTACTCTTTGTGACACAAAAAAATTGAATTAAAACACAACATGAATAATAAATAAGTTTTTCTGCGGATATTTACACAAATAGCTCCGGAATATTCACTAAACTTCCTTTGATCCCCCCCCCCCAAGTCATAAATGGTAAAGTTTATAATTAAAAGAAGAAACAATTTTTTAAATAGTCATTGTTTTTTAGATCATGATTTTCCTTTTATTTGTCCAAGAATTTTTGCATTTATTTTTTACATTGTAAATTATCTCGACACAGATAGGAAGTAAAATGAGCATTCATATTATTCCAAATTTTTGTGACTACCTCCCGAGAAAGAAAAATTACTACATTTGTAATCGAAACAAATAAAAATTTACGTAAACAAGTATCTTCGTTTATCTTTCATGTAAATCCGATTAATAAATGGCATTCTAAACTAAAAGAATAATATTTCCAGATTCCGAATTTTTTTTTCTTTTTTTCAAACTATTCCTCTCAGAGCTGATGGGACACTTTTATGGGCCAATATAAGGGAAATAAATGAGGGATAATCAACCAAACTTGATGAGACGGCTTGTAAAAGCGGAGCTCTCGGGAGTGTCCACTCGCCCGAAGCACATAAGCGTTAAGGTGACAGCTACACCACGCCTACTGTAATTAGTGTTTAGAAAACGAGCAGCGGTGATCAACGGGGGGTCAAGACTTGGACGATTCCACTTTCCAAATCGCTCAATGGAAAAACTCAGGACTTACGGTAGAAAAATTTTCCTCCCTTCTCGGTCCTAAAGAGTTAAAATGCTAAAAAAAAGCTTCTTTGATACAAAATGAACAGTAAACTTATTTAAAGTTGGTAAATGGGCTTCCTTATAACAAGGCAAAGTACAACCCTTCCCCCACCCAAATATATCATTAATGCTATACTAATATGACGTCTCACCTGGGGATTGATTTGAGGATTATTTTCCCCCTAGGTATATATTGTTTTTCAGACGAAGTGTATATTTTTCAATCCGTCCTTCACAAAGTGTACTTCCATTCAATATCTGAATTTAAACTTATGATTCATTTCATCCCCTCCCCCAGCACCAATCTTCAATTTTGAAGAGAGGAAATAAATGGGTCGCCCCAAGATCATAGCAAACAGAAAAATAGCACTGTTTCTCCTTTTTCTCATAATGTTTTCCCATTATTTTCACACAAAACTGAAAAGAAATCAAAGTGTCACGTTATATGTCAGTCCTCATCACTGCCTTTCCTTTTTCTTATTGGACAAAGCTCATGAGCTAATAGGAAAGTAACAAACAGAACAAACTGAAACACTACCAGACATCAGTAGAGACTAAGGCTTTGAAATGGGGTTAGGCGGGATGATAAAAAAAATAAAAGTTTGGAGCGGGAAGGTAGGGTAAGGGGGGTGGGAGTAATCTGTAAAGAAGTTAAACAACATGAGAGGGTTATGATCAAAAAAGCAGTGTTTGATTAATATATGTATATAGATATGTCTTGCTGCATTACTTTCCTTTACAGCAAAATGAAAAATAACACAAACAATTAAAAAAATTAAATAACAGCTGCACACTAGATAATGTGGAAAGATAGTTATGGGGACATAGACATATGATCTGATATTTTGATTTATTTTCAGTTTTTTGCGTAAAGAACAGAAAAAACGATGAGAACAAGGAGAAACAGTGCTATTTTGCTGTATGCTATGATCTTGGGGCGACCTATTTATTTTCTCCCTTCAAAATTGAAGATTGGTGCTGGGGTAGAAGATGAAATGAATCATAAAGTTAAATTTCAGATACTGAATGGAAGTACACTTTAAAGTTCGGATCGAAAAAGAAACACTTCGTCTGAAAAACAATATATATACCTAGGGTGAAAATAATCCTCAACTCAATCCCCAGGTTGGACGTCATATTAGTATAGTGTGAATAGTATATTTGGGTGGGGAGGGGGATACTTCGTCTAGTTATAAGGAAACCCATTTACCCAATTTAAATAAGTTTACTATTCATTTTGTATCAAAGAGTTTTTGTTTTTTTTTTAAACATTTTGAACAGCTTTGAATAAAAAAAGAGTGGTTGTGCGGGGAAGGAAGGGGGAGGGGGTGAACCTGACAAATCTATAAGCTCATGCCAGCTCACTTTAAACATATTCATGTTTGTTTACTACTTTTTAGACCATCACAAGCAAGAGAACTTAATATTTAAATAAATAGAATCTAAAAAATATCCTTTTTTTCCTATACAGTTTTATTCAAAAATTCAAAAAAATATGATCCCATTGAGATCCCAATCTAAAAATTTGTACAAACATAGATAAAATACACAAGAATTTTTGAGAATTTTTTGAAAAAAATTCATTATATGTTTTTTGAGAAATTTAAATTTGAAATTTAAATTTCATTTTTTGAAAAAGAAATTTTTTATCAAATTAGTCATGTTGCATATCAGATTAAGCGGCAACTAACGTACTTTAAAATGCCATTTACCAAATTGTTCTATCTATATTTGGTGCCGAGTTATGGTCCCTTTCATGTTCCCTTATCCATGGAAAAACGAGGGTTTTTCCAAAGTTCAAAGTCTCATAAATGAAAAAATAATAGAGATAAAAATCCAAAAATTGAGACTTTTGATTACCTCAAGGGGTACAATTAATGAGCCAAATGTGAAAGAAATACAAAAATGTAAGGTAAAATTTTTCTCAGATTTTGGATCACTTGACGTGGAATGACCCCTTTGCTATTTTAATGAATTCCCACTAATAAGGTTAATTAGCATCTTATGTTTAACATCTTATGTATAACATTTTCCCTAGAATGTGTTAATCCTGCTTGTGCATTATGTAATGAAATGTAATAGTAATGTACAATAAAACCTCAATATCTTGAAAACCGAAAGTGATTTGACCTGATTTTGTTTGATGGATCCCTTATTTAAGTTAAAGCTAGAAATGCCCTAAATCTTAGATAATTTTACGAAATTGCGGATATTTTGTTTTGAAAAGAAATTTGACGTATCAATGTTTTGAGTTAATGTTTTGAGTTGAAATGTGAATTGTCAAGTTAAAAAAAATTGTTCCTGATATCAAGGCACACAGCCATGGCTGCCACACTTCCATCTGACGGACGGAATTCCGTATTCTGTAAAATGTCGTATCATTTGGAAATTTGTTTTGGGAAAAAATGAAATGAAGCTTTAAAAAATATCTCATTTAGATTTTTCAAAAAAAAAAAAAAAAAAAAACAAGCAACTGCTTAATAACTTTCTCTCTAGTTGCACCTTGAAAACTAGTAATTCAATTATTTCAATCATAGCTACATTAATCCAGAAAATTATTTTAAAGCTGTTTTTTCCAGTGTTATTTTTTAGCGAAGAATCTCTTACCAGAAACTTTTTATTGTCAAGAATCTTTTAGCGTGAATTCGAAGCTTTTTTTTCTTCAGTAACTAATACAGTAATTTTTTTCGTTATCGCGTTTTCTTCCAAAAAATCTTTTCGAAAAAACTATTCTGAAAGTTTAGATTTTACTTAATTTTGCGATTTGGTTTTATTATATAGTTAATTACAACATAAAAATGCAACATATTTGTGCATTAAACTACAAACATATTACTCGCTAACATGTTTGTGTAGCAAAATGATGCCAAGTGCTTTTCAGTCTTTGTTAATTTTTAGAGTAGCACCCATGCACACAGCATTTTGTTATTATCCAGAGCAATATGGTAAATATCGAAAAGATAATGGGACTTGAGTTTATAAATTGTGTTGAAATTAAACGATTAAGATATCAAATGTTAATGAAGCTTTATTTTTTATCAATTGTTTTTTTTTTTTTTTTTTTACATTAAGGTTACATTTTAAAACATAATTAATCCATCTTTCTTAACTTTCAGGAGAACATTAGGAAGCAGGAGAAGGGGACCAGCCTAGGTCGCAGTTCCGAGAACTCGTTAAGGGGGAGGGTTGCCAGGAGTCTCTGACCTACCTCTCCTTCTATGTACCTTGTGTAAAACTTGCTTGAATTCAGAGCCACATTTTACACCTAGATCGGGTATTCCTCCATTTCGGGGTACCTCCCATATTCATATGTAATAGATTTTTTCCATTTCTGTATTTACACTACTCTTTGTAATTACTCTTGTGTACTTATGGCAATAAAATATTTTTTTGTTTAATTATAGTATTTTTTGTAACATCCATAGATCCAAGAGATACATATTTTCAACTTTTGCCTAAGCGTGTTTCAATTAACGTGAAAGTTCAACTATACTGCCTAGGCATATTTTCTCACTTAAATTTTTGATTTTATTAATCTAAAAGACAGTTTAAAAATAGTTATTTTTTTAGCAAGTTTCTTCTGTACAACATGTTTCAGACATAAAAATTAAATTGTACAAACTTTTAGGGGTGTTAGAGGGGCCATAAGAAGCAAGAATCGCACAGGAAAATAAGGTAGCAGACGCAACGCTAACGCGCTACGTACACCCAAACTATAAAAGTTTGTGAGAATGGCTTGTTTTGCGTCACTCGGTTATTGTGTAATTTCGGGGGCATGTAAGACTGGCAGGCAGCATAATGTCAACAACCCCTTTAAACCTATCTTAAAAACTGAGAAATTGGGAAAAATCTTCGTTGTGTATTAAATTTGCTTTTTTTTTTTTTTGCATCCACCTGTTTCTGGTTCGTACACTGCAAAAAAAAAATCCATCAAACTTACGGGGAAAAAAAAAATCCGTCAAATTTACGGAAAAAAACTGGCAGCCTAGGCTGCCAGTTTTTTTCCGTTTATTTCACAGAAATCTTCCGTAATTTTTTAACAGACTCTCCATTTTTTAACGGAATATCTCTGTAATTGCAACAGTTTTTAACCGTTTTTTCAACAGATTTTCTCCGTAAAGTGATGAAATCAACCTGTTATAAAAACGGTTAAAAACTGTCGCAATTACAGAGATATTCCGTTAAAAAACGGAGAGTCTGTTAAAAAATTACGGAAGATTTCTGTTAAATAAACGTAAAAAAACTGGCAGCCAGGCTGCCAGTTTTTTTCCGTAAATTTGACGGATTTTTTTTTACAGTGCAGTGCCAACAACCTGAATGCTAAATAGCAATATTGCACCTCTCAAGTCACACTGGTCAATAAAGACGCTCCTATAAGAAAATATCTATGGGTTACTATGACTCACCCATTGTGTGCCATAAGACACCCATAGGGTACCACATGGAGCCAAATAGCACCTTCAAGGAAGCCTAGTTTTAACAGTGTAGTCACGGTGGGCAGTAGATGGTTAATAGAGCATACATTTTGAATATTATAAGCTAGAATTTTATTTCAAGGACTTTTTTTTTTGATTTGAATTAGAAAATAATGTACTAGGGAAATGTGGTGGCAAAGTGAAATAGTGAGGCAAAATGAAATGGTAAAATATTTTCATCGTTTGCAGCGCCACTTATCTAGCAAAATTTTAATAAAGTTCCTAGACATATAGCTGATTCCTGTCAAAAACTAAATAGCTCTATAGATCAAAGAAAAATAATGTTCAAGTCATTCTCAGAACTTGAAATACTTATTGTAACATTCGTTTCGTGGTTTTTGAAAAAAAAAAAATTTTGCTACGATAAAATGATAAATTTTTCATAATTATCAGTTAAGTAATAATAGAGGTCTACCCATGTCCACTGCAGTACTTATTTAGTTTATATTAAGCATGTTTTAATTTTAAATGTTCAATGTAGTCTGTCAAGTGCACCTGCACACGGGCAGAGCGGTTGAGGCAACGTGACATGGTTCATTTTGTTTACTAATGCATTCATTTATGAAATCATATAAGTATTTCTTCATTTATTGGTTCATTTGCACTTTTACTTATTTATTCACTTATTTATTCATCCATTCTCTTATTTTCTTCTAACTCATTCTCTATTTGATTACTCATTTATTTATTTTTTCATATACTAATTATTTCAATCATTCATGTTTTATTTATTCGCTTATTTTCAACTATTAATTCATTTATTAGTTTATTGGAACGTTTATTTCATGAAAAATATTTTAAATCATAGAATAGAAAATGTTTCAAATTAGAAGAAAAAAAAATATTTTCACTTTTCTCTCTTTTTTGAAGTGAACATTTTCCAGCTTTTTTTAAAAAGTACGAAGCAACTACCAAAACTAAAAACTATTTCAGCAATAGTTCCTTTACAAAATCCCTTCTTCATGCACAAAAATTTTTTGGAACAAATTTCCAATTTTTTCATTTTAAAACAGGTAAGTAGTCTAAATTATTTGCTTTTGCCCTGCATTCCTTATATTCAAAATGTGTGATAAAATTTAAATGACGATAGCCATTTTTTTTGCATTGCTTTCATTGAACTTGCTCTTCTTCCACCACAAGCTTTTATTACGCATGTCACTCGCTAGCAGCGCCATCTGTCTGCCGATTGTTCCGCTTGGAAGTTTGTATCGAGAACGAGAAGGTGGTATCTGATATATATTGCACTGTTGTTTGCAGCGCTGTCAACTACTTAAATTTTATTTAAATTGAATTACTTGCAACTAGGCTTACTACTTTCAGAATTAATAAGTACAGAAATTATTACAGAAGAAAAAAGGATTTGCTCTAAATAAAAGCTTTTTTATGCTTAGAGATGTGAATGGTCAGGGGCAGTGGTTGGGGACAACTTCTTTTTTTTTTTTTTGCAGCGAACTACAAATTAATACAAACACTTCTACACACGTAGGTAGCTGTTTAAACATGTAGGTAGCTACAACTGCTTTTTTTTTAATGTAGCAACTGCAAACTACTTTTGAAATGTAGCTACTACAAACTACTTTTGAAATGTAGTCGCTACTTCTCTTCTTTTTAAAAATTAAATAAAATAAAACGCAGATACCGATTGAGGATTGAAAAGTAGTTTAGATCAGTGGTTGGTAAAACTACATTTCTTTTGTAGCGAACTACAACTACAACTAATTTTTTAAAAATGTAGCGACTACAAACTACTTTTGAATTGTAGTCGCTACTTCGCTACTTTTTTTAAAACTAAAAAAATAAAAGGCGTACACCGTTTGAGGATTGACCGAAAAAATTCGAAAAGTGGTTTACATTAATAAATTAACTCATTTGAATATGGAATAGAACTATAAATTGTCTTTGAACTTATTGGTTACTTTTCCTTTTTGTTCTTTTTTTTTTTTTGCTAAAATTTGTCCTTTTTAGATTTTTTGTACAATTTTTGCGAATATTCGCCACAAGAAAGGATTCAAAAGCTGAAAGATTTAAAGAATTCAACCTTCAATTTTTTTTTTTTTTCTTGCCGGGGAATATTTAGGAACATAAAAATTATTTGAAGAAACATAAAAATTACGATGCCAAATAAACCAATGACATTAAACAGACAGAATGTATTTCGTCAAAATGATGTGTCTAAGGGGGGTTTATATTTTTATGGTTCTTATATCTCATTGCTTCCGCTGCTGTACTCGTGCAAGATTTGCACCAGTCAGAGTCAATAAAACCTTGTTTTTTCCTTCGTTCTTTTTAAAATTCTTTTTTTCATTTATTCATTTATTTTTTTTAATTTAAAAGTAGTTTTCAGAAATCGCTACAAACTACTATTTTTTTGTATCGCACTACTCACTACTCTACTTTTTTAAAAAAGTAGTGCGCTACACTACAAACTACTGAAAAATGTAGCTACTACAGTAGTTTCGCTACTAGTAGCGCGCTACTTCCGACCACTGAGTTTAGATTAATAGGATTAGCTTATTTAATCATGAAATAGTATACTAAGAATTGTTTCTTTTTTTTTCTTTTTGCTCCAATTTTTCGTTTTCAGCTATTTTTTACAATGTTTACAAATATTATAAAGGATTCAAAAGTTGAAAGAAATAAACCATTAAATTTGTAATCATTTCTTGCCAGCTAATATTTAGTTCAGGAAGTGCTAAACGTGTATCAAATATTCATTATTTTTCTCATTATTTTGCATGGCATTTTAAGTCATAGAGGTTACACCTTGTTTTCAAGGTTGGAAATTAAAAAATATATTTAAAAATAAACTGTTGGAAAAATGAAAGTATTTCCTGTCCCCTATGTATGTACGGTTTTTTTTTTTTTTTTTTTTTTTTGTGCCTATTCTATCAATTTCAGTTTCTGAAATTACCATTTTTGATTAAAGGAAACTCCCCCATTTGAAAGCTACTCTGCAAAAAAATAACTGTTGTTTTTACAGTATAATACTGGCAACCGAAGTTCCAATTTAAAACCGTTGAATTTCACAGTAATAAACTGTAAAACTAGCAATTTTACAGTTTCGTACGGTAAAGTTAGAAATTTTAACAGTTTATTGCCATAAAATTCAGCTGTGTTATACTGTAAAAACAACAATATAATACTGGCAGCAGAAGTTTCAGTTTAAAACTGTAAAATGCACAGTAATAAACTGTAAAATTAGCTATTTTGCAGTTTGTTACAGTAAAAATAGACATTTTATAGTTTACTACTGCAAACTTAGCAATTTTTATAGTTTATTACTATAAAATTAGCTGTATTATACTGTAAAATCAACATTCATTTTTTACAGTGTATAGCCCGCCCACTAGATCCTTATGGCACACCGAGAGTCTTTCTTACTCAGTACCTTTGCGTAAGTAGGGCATTCGATGCACCTTCCAACCCATTCCTCACTCAAACGCGACATCCTGCGCACATCCTCCCCGATCCGTTTTTCAGGGTCTGGGTCGCACCCGTCACTGCGCGCTACCTTTCACTTTCGAACGTACCGGTTTATCTTCCTCATTGCGTTCTATTTATAACCCGATGCGCTACAGGCAGATTTCTTTTCTTCTTTTTTTTTAAATTCTGAATGTTTCTGCCCAGATTTTGTTGCAACTGCCGTCATTTTATGTTTTTGTTTAGTTATTTACTTATTAATTTTTTATTTTTATTTAAAACTAGCAATACCAGCACGGCGATGCCGGTGAAATAAATGTGAAGGAAGTCAACTGAATAAAAATAAATTCACTCCAACCCTCTGAAGTCTAATTATTAGTGAACTCTCATTTATACACCGCCTCCTTTATGCGTTTTTTTCACTTGTACGACGATTTTAAATGGCCCCAGCACATTCATTAGCAAAATAATGATAGTATCATTCGTTTCTGCGTCGCTCTAAAGATACATATTTCACTTTTGCGTGCGTCGAATTTTCCGTAAAATGTAAAAAAAAAAAAACTTTTTTCATGAAAAAAATAAGCATTTTTCTTCACTTTCCTCTTTAATCTTTCGCTTTTATTGCTCACGGAGGGCATTTTTTTCGCATAAACTAGAGTTCGGAGAGGGACAATCATCTACTATGGATAGTTTTAAAGGGAACATTTTGTAATCAGATATGCTATAATGTTTGTTTTCTCATTTTCATTGCAGTTATATTACAGAAATTGCCAAACCGTAGTAATAGGTTCCTTTTCTATAGAAACATTCTTATTCATTTTCTCATTAGAACCTATGTTGCGTTTTAGTCCTTTAAAATAGGCTTGTTCCCTTATACGTCTCTTTAACTTATGCGCCTTTTTTTGTTGGTCTCTTGGGCCGGCGCATAAGTGAGAGTTCACTGTATATTCATTAATTTAAATGTGCTCCACAACCTTTCAAATTCCACTAAAAGTCCTGTTAAAGTTTAAAGCAATTCGCCAAATAAATCAAAAATACATCAAGTTAAGTAAGTAAGAAGAGATAATTACTCAAATTTAGTCAATTTTCAAGGCTGAACTCTATACACAAATTTAAACCACTGAAGAAAGAGCAGTTTGTCTGGAAAATAGACCTAGTGTTAGAATTTTACGTGTAGAGTTGCCTTGAAAATGAACTAAATATGATAAATTAATATCTCCTGTTCTAATTAACGGAGAGAAACGAGCTAAAACTTTTCTTTTTCAGAAAAAAAACCCTTTTCAGCGATGTATAATATTATGGGGTGGGGAAAGTTTTCCCCCTCAATTATGCCGGATACACCAAAAATGAGACTAATTAATTAATTTAAAAATAACCATTTCGAAATTTAGAATTCGGCCTTCGAAGTGCATTTCACGTTGATACGTTCGACTTTTTGTGCCAAGTTTCGGGTCTGTAGTTGCTGTGGAGGCTTCTGGACATCGGCTACAAACATACATACACCATCTTCATAAGATTATATTCAACTAGCTTATCGCCCAGTGTTGCCCGGACATTTATTGGAACAACATTTCTCACAGACAATTAAAATGAAATTACACTCTATAAACGAGTGAAAATATGGGCGTATCTAGAAATATTTCAACGGAGGAGCATTACATTTCAGTTAACTCCAACCGTCAATGACTTTTCCATTAGGAGCATTTTAAATTCAAATACTTATTTCACATTATTAAACGAAGAAATGAAGGAGGTATGGTTTATATCAAGAACATCCCTCAATGCAAATTTTCGAATATGAGAAATCAGAATCAACAAAAAGAAAAGAGTGACATTTAATGCTAACCCATTAATGCCTGACATTTTTTTCCAAAGATATTTTGTATACTGGTTACAAACAGTGTTTAAGGGACAGAAAAAAATAATGAAAAACAGATCATGTAAAAAATAATTTTTTTGTTAAGGAAACAAAAATCGTCCCTTAAAAGTTACGATAGACCCCAGGGGGTACATACTTTTTTTACTAAATTTTTTTTCTGCCTACGATATAATATTTAAAAAGACATTTTATAAGAAGAAATAAAATCAGCAATCAACATAAATTGGGAAGCTGGGAATCACTTTGAAAACTTAGCTTTTTTTCTTGAGATTGTGAACGTTGTCATTTTTGATAAAGATCATATTAAAACTGCTACAGAACACACTTTATAATGGTTATGTGCTGCACTCTGTTAAAAACGAATTGAAACAATACCAAAGTACTAATTGAACACTATTATTTGGTTGAAATATTTGGGGAAATTCAGACCCTTTTTTGGACCGTCCCTAAAAAGGGACGCTGTGCATTAATGGGTTAAACTTTCATTAAATAATACCATTTGCATGATCATTTAAAAAATGTCACATAACCCCATTCTTCCCACCGATCTCTTCTATTAAAAAACAATATACGTATATAATTTATTTTAGAATGACGGTTTGCTATTCGCAACTCCAACAAACTATAAGAATGATACACTGCAAAAAATGAACTGTTGTTTTTACAGTATAATACTGGAAGCCGAAGTTCCAATTTAAAGCTGTAAAATGCACAGTAATAAACTGTAAAACTAGCAATTTAACAGCTTCTTACTGTAAAAGTAGAAATTTTTAGTTTATTACTATAAAATTAGCTGTATTATACTGTAAAAGCTGTAGTATACTGTTTTACTATGCATGCTGGTTTACGAATATTGATCACTCGCTGCAAAAAAAATAACTGTTGTTTTTACAGTATAATACTGGCTGCCGAGGTTCCAATTTAAAACTGTAAAATGCACGGTAATAAACTGTAAAACTAGTAATTTAACAGCTTCTTACTGTAAAGTTAAAGGTTTTACTGTTTATTTCCATAAAATTTAGCTGTATTTTGTAAAAACAGCTGTATAATACTGGCAGCAGAGGTACCAGTTTAAAACTGTGAAATGTATGGTAATAAACTGTAAAATGAGCAATTTTACAGTTCATTACAATAAAGCAGCAATTTTAGTTTATTACTGTAAAATTAGCAATTTTACAGTTTATTACAGTAAAATCAGTAATTTTTATAGTTTATTACTATAAAATTAGCTGTATTATACTGTAAAAACAACATTCATTTTTTACAGTATATAGTTACTGTCTAATGTTGTCTGAAAAGGGTAAAACAAACATACGCTGTAACGGATAAATTGCTTTTAAACTTAGTAAATAACAGTAATTTTTGCTCGCATGCGTGATTCTTTGTTTTTTTTATTCCTTTGAAATTGTTTTTTAAGCCTTGTGGATATTCTTGACCTATGTGGAAAGATGCGAGAAATCAAGAAGTATCATTAAGCGATAGAAATTAATGCAAATCACATAAAGTAAGTTGTTCGCAAGCAATTCTCGCCGTTTCTCTCATGTTTCTAATTTCTCAATTACATTATTTAATTCTGTCATGTTATGCAAATTATCAATAAAATGCTAATAGATATATATGGTTGTAGTTTTCTTTTTAATTGGTATGTGTCCATTAGTTCTTTTAACTTATCGAATACTGCAATCATTGTACGCTTAATCCATTCATCTATTAACTGCTAAGCGAAATCTCGCCAGGATGCATCAGGTTATTTTCTAGCAAAATACTAAAAGGGTAATTCCATTGTGACTAACATAACAGTTAAAATAAAATTTTTACCTAATTTTCTGTGTGCGAACCTAATTTTTGTCACAACACCAAAAACAAGGTGTTATTCTTCTCCGCATAGATGAGTTGTTTAAGTTAATATACAAAAATAATAGTATTACTTTCAATTTTGGCAGTTAGGGAACGTTTTGATCAACGTTACTAACATAACAGATTTGCAACCCTCAAAATTTTGTATTAAATTCATCAACACAATTCTCTAAAACTAAACCATAAAATTATTAATTTTTCCCTGATAATATCTTTGTGAAAGGTTATTTTCACATTAATAATTGTAAATTTGACATATATTTTAAATAATATTACAAAAAGTAGTATTTTAATAAAACTTGCCTGTGACTAACATAACGTGACTAACATAACACGCGATTACACATTTGACTTTAAATGTATTACAGATAATATTAATACAAATATTAGAACGCAAACAAGATTTTATTGAAGATTAACACACATGTTTACCTGTAAACAAAATTTCCAGTTCAATTTTGTATTTAAAGTAATAATGTCTGCGGGCATTTACAGATGCTTGCGACAAGACTTTTGAGTTCCTTAAATCCAAAATTTTTCCTCTTTTGTGGGAAATACAAAGGTTGCCTCAGAGCTTTTTCTCGCGAAGAGAACTTCATAATCATTTTCATTCATATTTAAAACCTGCCTACCATACTTCTTTTTCGACTTACAAGAGGTAAATACCACCACAATAAAATTACCCACTGTCTTAGTTTTTGCATCTCGGAACAGTCCGTGAGAGTCTACTTCAAAATCATCAGCACACCACTTTCCCCACCATTGTTTTACACATTTTTTTTAAATAAAACTTCTTTCTTGGGATATCATCCCCTGTATTTTTTAATAAACAAATTTTAAATTTCCCTATATTTGCAGCATATCATTATTATTGAAAAACCTATATGGGGATTCCCATTTTCAAACAACAAGTGCAACTCTTTCTTATCAGCCTTGTCACTTTCACTCAAAAACAAGCAGTTTATCTTCAATTCTTGTTTTTTTTATTACTGAAGTAATTTTTTTTCATAATTTCCAAACGTTGCCCATGTAAAACGCTGCTCCACACGTTGTGCTATACATGTGGGCACTTTCCATGATCTAATTTCATAAAACCCGATGACCTGTAGATGCTGGAGGCAGTTAGGGTCCTATATGTTTTTAAAGTGAGCAGCAGCTCCATATGTTCATAGAAAAACTAATTGCACAGCGATCCCGCATATAGCTATAAATTAATTTAAAATTCTTTCATTGAAGATGTTGACTTCATATGCCGAGTGCTTACGTGCGTCGCAAATTTCGACTCCAAGTTTACTATTAAAAGAACTGTTTTGAAAATAAACTACTGCAGTATATATGGTCACAATAATTTCTTTAAAATAAGATGTTTAATAAATTTATTTGTTTTTAAAATAAATTGTTTGCTTAACATTTAAGTATCTCTTAAAGAGTCATATTATGTTAGTCACACACACTGGTGTTATGTTAGTCACAAGCCCTATGGCCAGAAAAAAGGAAATTCTTTATGTACAATCTTATCAATCTAACTGTACTCATCCCATAGAAGAGATCAGGGAGGAAAATATAAAAAATATTATTTCCAGAAGGGAATAACTGAATTAATTCATGTTTTTGTGACTAACATAACAAGTAAATCAGACTGAATACCTATTAATTTGGCAATACTAACTTTATCATAAAACAAAAAAAAAAAAAATATATATATATATATATCTGCAACGCAAAAGAACCATTCTTCAATAATTAAAAAAAAATTCATTATTATTTGTAGTTTTTTTTAACTATATATGAATGTGAAAAGTTAGAAAAATATGCGATGTTTTGGGTAACTGCATTTGTTACCTTTACAGTTATTTTTCATAGGGCTCTGGAGTAATATTTTGTGAAAACTTATGTTAAATCCTAAAAATTTGAAAAATTATCTTTAAAATGATGTATTACAAAATATATATATTGAAAGATGAAAAAACCATGTCTAGGTTGACATTTACATGGAATTACCCAAAACAGTAACTCTAAATCAATTTTTAGCGATTAAAATTTTCAGCTTTTATTTTTTCGTAGTTCGAATTCTAAACTTATTTTCTCGGTTACAATAAAAAAAAAAAACCCTCAAAACATCAGTTTGGAGGTAAATTTTTTAATTTTTTTTAAGTTTCTGTTCCTTAAATGTAACACTTGCTTGAACATGACTACTCTAAATTGTTCTTAAAGTTTTAACAAATGTCTCGTAACCTCTTATATTGACTATGCAATTCATTTTAGAACGATTGTCTGCAATTCAAATAAAGTTTAAAGACTGATATTTTCTGATAAAAAATCTGGCGACAAAAAAGTATGATTTTGTGTTCTAAAGTTTTTGTGAATTACATGAACTCTTTTTCCTTTACGCTTATCTGGAATTACCAAATTAAAAACGGTATAAAAGTAAATAAATCCATATACATAAATGACTACTTTTGTATATGTATGTCCGGGGTAATCTTCAAAACTACTGGACCGATTTTAACCATTTTTTCACCGTAGATAGCTACATTAACAGGGAGCAAGATAAACTATAATTTATTTCTAAAAAACTTAGTTTAAAAAAGTTATTATGGAAAATAGTAAATTTCATGTAATTTCCCCATTAAATGATTAAATTTTCAACCCATTGTTGCAAAATTTAGTTACCTTGCAACAACAGAATTAATAGTAATCATAATGAAAAATTTTAATCAAGGCTTCTCTGGAGTAAGTATGAAATTTATTGCTTTCTTAGGATTTTTGTATTCATCTATGCCAATAATCGCTAAAGAGGTAAATAAACAGAGAATTGATTTTGGCAACAGTTAGAAAATATAAATTGGTTTTTTGGAAAATTACACGGATACAATAAATAACGCGTTTAAGTTTTATTTCGTGTTCTCCTTCACACCCAGTTAATACCGCATGGTAACAAAAAATACCTATGAGAAATATGATTCTACTGGGCTTAGTTGAAAGGCATATATTTTTTACCTTGGATTTGGCATGTTGCATTTAAACCCGTGAGACGCCGGGCACATCAGCTAGTTATTTTATGAATGAAGTGTACTTCTATTGTTTAGTAAACTATTATTTAGTTTAGAACCCGCTTTTATCATCTCGTAAACGTGAGGATTGGTCTTTTAACAAAATTCATTCAGTCCATTAAAACTAAATTTTAACTTTAAGTCCTCCTTTTCACCAATCAATTACTTTATGTTTATAAAAAAATAAATACTTCCGTTAAAGTTAATTTTAATTTTGACTCCCCCTTTTTGGGGGAGTGGATGGAAAGTATGCTCGGAATTTTTAATTTGGCGAATTTAAATGTTGAGAACATTTCTCTTGGCCTTGAAAGGTACCGATTAGTCGGTAGGGTGAGAAAGTGTTTGCTATCGGTCAGGGGCAGCGGCGGCAAATAAGGGGGCAAGAGGTTGCTGGGTCGCACCCCCAAATATTTTTTGTAGAATTAAAAAGAGGATAAATTCAATTTATGTATAACACAAATCAACGATCACGCGCAAAAGGAACTAAAACAAATTGCCAATTTTCAACAAAAATTGATAAAACTCATCCATAATCATATACTTTCAAGATTATTTCTCATAACAGAGGAATGTGGAAAAAAAAATGCCCTGAAACAAGTATAACGGGACAAGAAAGAATTTTCAACTTTAACTGTTTGGGAAATAGCAAAAGACACTGGAAATGAATTTCTACTTAATTTCCAATCATTAGGCATGATTGCATAAAACAATGCATTACATGCAATGTTTTGTGTGATAGTTTATAAAAGATGGCTAAAAATGAAAATTTATATGATTTTTTCAACTGAAAATTTTTATTTTCAGCCATCTTTTATAAACTATCTCATAAAACATTGCATGTAATGCATTGTTTTGTGCAATCATGCCTAATGATTGGAAATTAAGTGGAAATTCAAAGTTTGAAAAAAAATTGTGACGCCCGGAACATTTTGAAATTTTGTAAAAAAATGTTTGAATTTGAAATTTGAAAAAAAGTATTCGTTGTTTTTGCACTAATTTGTGTTTTTTATGCTTTTAGATGTGGTAAATTATACAATAATACAAGCACACAAAGTTTTAGACATATAAATCAATAATTGAAAAAAATCAGTGTTATTTGTCCACTAGCCTTAATAAACGAAGACGAATTTTCTGCATGCTTCTAAATGCTTATTCTGAAAAAATGTTGTCATACAGTGAACTCTCACTTATGTGGCGGCACATTCTGCATGTGCTTATTCTGAAAAAATGTTGTCATACTATTTTTTTAATGACAAAAAATAAAGGAACTTTAAATAATTATGAACTGGGGGGAGGGGGGACTAACTTACTTTATCAGGGGTGTTCAATTTATTACTTAATTTTTCATGAAAACCATTAAAAAATATTAATAAAGTTTGAGACTTATGAAATTTGCTTAACACAGAAAAATATTTATTCAATTTGTTTCTGAAACGAAATTTGTTCAATATCACTGTATCACGTGATTTCGTTATAGGCTTTGTAGGAATGTTTGTTGGTCAAATAAAGTCGAGACTGGAAGTCACCACTCGCCAGTGGCGACTAAAAATATTTTTTGGCAACTGCAAGATGTTATGTTGGTCGACCTACTATTATGAAAAGAAATTGGCCGTAGCATCGTCACTGGTGGCCAATGTTAACTTGGAGAGAAAATCGATCCATCTGCCGTACAAATACATAATTTTAATCTAGAAAATGCAATGAAATTTTGTTTGGAAAATAGTCAAAGATGACCAAATTGATGATTAATCAGCAAATTAAATGAAATGTTTTTTAAACTTCAAGTATCCAGGTGCGTTTAGTTTTTGTTTTATTTGAATAATATCTTATTATTTGGATTTCAAAATAAATAATTTTCTTTTACAGAAAAGGTTCGTAGGTTTTTTTTTTTTTTTTTTTGAACAATTATAATATCACTATACGCAGAATAAAGCGAATTGGGATTACAATTTTGGAAGTTGATTCAAAGTGGCGACCAACAACACCAAAGTGGCCACTAACTTTTTTGAGTTTACTGGCCAAAGGTCACTATCAAATATTTTTAGTCACAAGCTTTAGTCATAAATAAAAACAAAAATTATTAATATTATTAAAAATGTTGCGATCGGCCCAACGTGACCCGCCTCTCTCAATTTATTATTTAGTTCTTCAACAACTTTCTCACCTGAATGAGCTGGTATCGGTGACTTTTTTAATAAAGGGTCATTCCATAGAAATGTCAACCTCAGCCAAAGAAAAAAAAATACCGAAGTGAAAAAAGTATCAATAAATAAATAAATAAATAAATAAAAATCATACAACATAAGAAGTTTAAAAAAATTGAAAAAGTATTGTATTTATCACTGAGATTAGCCATAATAAATAGTTTGCAGTGTGTTTACTGCTTGTTATTCGATGAATACGTTAGTCACGTTACGTTAGTCACACGATATTTTGAGTAAAAGTGACACTTAAGACTAAAAAAAAAAATATATTTAATAAATGTGTTTGATGTTTTTAAAAGCCAACTTTTTCACATTCTTCAAATATATCATTCAATTTTTAACACTTGCTTAACTTTGAGAAATGTTTGCCTCACAACATGAGCATTAATTTTCAATGTTGCAAAAATGTTACGTTAGTCATGCTGCTGTTTTTGTTGAAAAAATATCTACTGTCAGTAATTTTGTTTTAAATTCTTAGCAGAAATGATACATAGATACATATGCATTGAAAATTCACCAGCGTAACTAAAAATATTTTTTATCCTTTAAGTTACAAGCAAAAATAGTTACAAAATCATCTCTGAATGTTAAGTTAGTCCCTATGGAATGACCCTTTTATTATATTTGCCATTTAGATCGAGATTTATGGGTGGAGAATTTTGAAATTTTCATGCAAATTGGCAAGGATTATCACTATGAACTTCATTCCTTAAAAGAATTGGCTGCCTGGAATCATCATTGAAAATCTTGGTTTAAGATAAAGTTTTGTTCGAATAAATTGATTCAAACTATCCAACGTAGCCACAAGTGATAATTAATTCGTTTATATTTTTTAATTAATGACCAACATTAAAAAACATTGCTGGACAAAATATGAACTCAAATTTTTTTTATTTTCATTTAAAGCAAAACTTTACCCAGTTTGAAGCATTTTTTTTTAAAAAATGAAGTTGAATAACTGAAAAGGTAGTTGTTCCACATTTGGTAAAATTCATTGGTTTAATAAAGAATTAATATAATTAAAAGAGTAGGCAACTTTAATGCCTTTTTGTTGAGTGAAAACTATAAGGTTCATATCAAAGGAAAAAAATAAAATTCATGGATTTCAGTAAAATTTTGTTCGAATAAGTTCATTCAAAGCCGGAAAAATGTTGCCATTAGTGATCTGTAGTTGCTTTATTTTTCAAAATTAATAGAAAATATTAAAATTTATATATATAAAAATGGATGTATGTATATTTGTTTGTATGTTTGTTCCTTTTACAAATCCACAATTTTCGTCGGATTTTCATCAAACTTGGCACAGAAGTTCCTTGATGCACTAGAATTCACAGAAATTAAAAAAAAATTCAGAAAGCTCAAAGTTCAAATTTTTCGTCTCAAAATGGCCATTTTCTTTCAACTTTGAATAGATAGAGTAATAAGAGATAAGGCCTTTAAAGTGTAATACTGGCAGCCGAGGCTCCATTTTAAAACTAAAATGTACTGTAATAAACTTGTAAAACTAGCAATTTTAGTTTCTTACTGTAAAGTTAGCAATTTTACACTTTATTGCTGTAAAATTTAGCTGTATTATACTGTAAAAACAACAGTATAATACTGGCAGCAGAGGTTCCAGTTTAAAACTAAAATGTACGGTAATAAACTGTAAAATCAGCAGTTTTCGTTTAGTACTGTAAAAGTAGAAATTTTTACTGTTTATTACTATAAAATTAGCTGTATTATACTGTAAAGGCTGTATTATTCTGTTTTACTATGCATGCTGGTTTACAAATATTGATCACATACTGAAAAAAAATAACTGTTTTTTTTTACAGTATAATACTGGCAGCCGAGGTTCCAATTTAAAACTGTAAAATGCACGGTAATGAACTGCAAAAGCAATTTAAAAGCTTCTTACTGCAAAAGTAGCAATTTTTACAGTTTATTACTATAAAATTAGCTGTATTATACTGTAAAGGCTGTATTATTCTGTTTTACTATGCATGCTGGTTTACAAATATTGATCACATACTGAAAAAAAATAACTGTTTTTTTTTACAGTATAATACTGGCAGCCGAGGTTCCAATTTAAAACTGTAAAATGCACGGTAATGAACTGCAAAAGCAATTTAAAAGCTTCTTACTGCAAAAGTAGCAATTTTTACAGTTTATTACTATAAAATTAGCTGTATTATACTGTAAAGGCTGTATTATTCTGTTTTACTATGCATGCTGGTTTACAAATATTGATCACATACTGAAAAAAAATAACTGTTTTTTTTTACAGTATAATACTGGCAGCCGAGGTTCCAATTTAAAACTGTAAAATGCACGGTAATGAACTGCAAAAGCAATTTAAAAGCTTCTTACTGCAAAAGTAGCAATTTTTACAGTTTATTACTATAAAATTAGCTGTATTATACTGTAAAGGCTGTATTATTCTGTTTTACTATGCATGCTGGTTTACAAATATTGATCACATACTGAAAAAAAATAACTGTTTTTTTTTACAGTATAATACTGGCAGCCGAGGTTCCAATTTAAAACTGTAAAATGCACGGTAATGAACTGCAAAAGCAATTTAAAAGCTTCTTACTGCAAAAGTAGCAATTTTTACAGTTTATTACTATAAAATTAGCTGTATTATACTGTAAAGGCTGTATTATTCTGTTTTACTATGCATGCTGGTTTACAAATATTGATCACATACTGAAAAAAAATAACTGTTTTTTTTTACAGTATAATACTGGCAGCCGAGGTTCCAATTTAAAACTGTAAAATGCACGGTAATGAACTGCAAAAGCAATTTAAAAG